>JABFAK010000631.1:0-61775 GCA_013266265.1 Fusarium sp. NRRL 66182
TAAACAAAGAAACCATCCATGATGAAGGCATCATATATGAGATAACAAACTACGTAGAAACCATACGCAATAACCCAGATAACGTCTAAAAGGTATCATCTCATCCGATCCACCCCCCTCCCCCCCCCCCTAACGCACTCATCCCTAGGAGAAATACTCCCTCGACGGCATACACGACTTGCAGCAGATATGCTCGCATCGATACGTCCCCCCCTCGCCAATCATGACACAACCGCACCGCCCACCGACATTCCACGTCTTGCCACACCAGCAGCAGTCCCAAGCCTGGTTCTTGGCCTCAAAGGGACAGTCTGGCAGCGGGCACTTGGGAAGAGTGTAGCCGGAGGGGGGAGGGTAGGGGATGGACTGCTTGGTGGTGTTGGTGCAGGGGCGTCGGTTCGAGAGGCCAACTGCACAGTATCTTATGTGTGTTGAGACATGCTCGCATGCGAGGCGAAAGGTGACTTGCTGACACATGCTGAAGACCAGAGTGTAGACTGTAGTAGAATAGAGACGGTTGAATGTTGACAGTGATTGACCTTGCAAGTATGGCGGTAGCTTGCTGGCATAGCGATCTGTAGAGCTTGATCACGGTCAAACGACAAAGACGAAAGATATCTGAGATTTATGTATCCCTCGATATGCCCTGCGATTCCGACCACTGCTCTCCCATGCCGGCTGTCCTCACCCTCTCATCACGACAAAAAAGCCCATCAACGCAACTCGAACCGCGAAAGAACCCGAAGGTGGGCATGGCTGTCAACTCTTGAGAAGAAGCCTTGGTATCGGGTGACGGGCAATTCCACCGCGGGGATGCTTCTGTGACGGATCCAAGATATCGTGGGAGGGAAGATGATATCCTGGAATAGTGTTGAAGAGGTTGATGGCGGAACCTACCGGGCTGTGAAACCGCCCAATGGTTATTTATATTCATGGCCTGTTACTCGGAGCAACTCTTGGTTTCTTGGTCTCTGCCATTCGCACAAACATGGAAGCTTTATCGACGAGGTGGCTCGCGAGGTTCCAAGAATGGAAACATGACGATCGAATCTGGATGGGGATGAGAAAAGAGGCAACAGTCAAGAGCCATGACGATGGACTCGCTCGAGAGCAAGATCGAAGCCGAGATTTGCACTTTGTGGTGGCCAACATCAAGAGTGTGCTGTGTGCTTCCACAGCGTCGGACTATACTTGAGCTGAGACATCAGCTGCACGTCGAGCCTCATCAGCAGTCCGATATTCTTCGGATTCGATAGGCAATCTTGGCAGATGTCCTACTTGCCATTCACCTGTCCCCAGTGCAGTTCCCGCAAATCTGGTGATGACAAAAGGCATCTGGTGCTGCAGGCCGGAAGTTGAAGCAGTGATAGCTCGAGTTGCCTCCTCTGCCGCACACGCAGCACACCCACCGTCCGTTTAGGTCGGCCAGCCGGCACGCCCCAGAGCGGCACCGTGGATCCACGAGGCACTGGCTCATGGAACATGGGTCCTCGAGGTCGCCGCCGGGCGAGCTGCCGGAGACGCTGGCGCAGGTTGCCAGAGGTTGGCTGGTGACGGGGTCGTAGATGGCCGCAGCGCAGAAGCTGTAGTGATAGAGGTAGCTCACGGGGCGAGGGCAGGGTGGGACGTGATGGTAGTGGGTGTAGTGGGCGATGCACATGTTCTGTCGCACAGAGCTATCTGCGTGTCTCGGGTGGTTGATACGATCGAGAGGAGCGGGATCTGGACTGGACTGCGTGATCGGAAGCAGAGAGGGCTGCTTATATACGTAGCCAGGGGTCAAGGGATAGTTCCTTGCATAGAGAGGGCTTGGATGTTTCAAAGTGGCGTGATTTTCGAGGGAACAAACAGGTTATGGCTTTGGATGATGAAGCTGACAGAGTTGTTAACGAGAGAGAGACAAGATGGGGACGGATTCTAGACCAAAAGGGAAAGCAGACTGGCCAAGGTGATATTTACAAGACTGTACAGATATCTGGGTCCGGTGGTGATGCTTGGATCATACGGGGAGACGGGGAAGAGGATGACCTCTGAGATCCAGGGCCTATAGCTCTAAGAAGTATGTGGCAACTGTGGAGTGTTGAATCACTTGCCGTCCAACAATACCCAATCTTTCCAAGATTCAAACGCAGGAGAGGAGAGGAGAGGAGAGGAGCTCTTTATGCCTTGTTCGCTGTACTACGATGCGAGTCTTTGAGCTGTCCTGTCTCGCGTGTAGAACTGAAAACAAGAGACCTCGTAGGGCTGAGCAAACCATGTCAACGGGAGTCCTAAGCCGGCTGGCAACTAACCCAACAGTAGACTCGGTCCCTCGTCAGGCCTAGGGGTCCGTGAGTGGCGCGCCAGAGCGATGGTGCGACGACGAAACAAGAGGCTTCGCTGATTCATTGTCTACTAGAGTAGAGTATCTGGTCTGTTTGAGAGGAGAAATACGAGAAGCCACGGGAGAGCTTACCGCAAGGGGGAGTGATCAACTGCGAGAATACGGGATAGCGAGGGCTTGTCATGTTTGGGGTCCAAGACCAGAGTGACACTGCATGGGATCACGGCATGGTTCTAGGGGACAGACTCGTGGGGTTCTCGTGGTCTGTTGGTGTAATTGGAGTTGGCTAAAAGACACTATTCGTAACTCTATCCTGAAAGTTTCGAGAAACCGGATTCTCACGAGCTAGAAAGACATGACGAATCAGATTGACGCAACCTGGAGAAACAGAGCCAACAAAACAAGAATGGCACCGAGTGGCAGTTCTCACCGAGGAGCAGATATCTATATTTACGTCTCACCGAACACAACACATGGGATTCTCGTGGCCATGCCGCCCAGTGTTCTGCCTTGTATCGCCTCTCGGATCTCTCCCATCGGACACGGGCGAGGCTGAAGGGCCAATCGCGTGAGAGAGAGAGCTGGATACTTGGAGGAACTACAAGTTCTATTATTTCTGATGCTCGAGTTTGAGAGACAAGCAGACGTGGACTGTAGGCACAGATGCAGCAACATATGCAAGACTCGACTAGAGGAACCAGACAAAGTATATCTATCAGCCATGCTATTCAGCTGTGCCAAGTACAAGTGTTTGGTGCCTTTTTGCCGTATAACTTGAACAGGCTTAGAATACCGCAGTGTTGAGACAGAACAGGCGTTAGAGCAGTTCATTATAGACACCCCCTCTGAAAGATGAGTCGCTTCAAGTTTGGGAGCTTACACACTCGTCACCATCCCTATCCAACTCTCCTTTCAACTCATGTTAGTTCTGCGGTACCGAATAGGCAAACAGCCAGGCCAATTCACCGCAACCAACACCACACAAATGCCTCAAAGTCTCAGGTACAGTAGTCATACACGGCGCTGCAAGTAGCGCTGCAGGCAGCCTAGCCAGCACATACCACAACAACTGGCATCTTCGACATTGAGCTCCTCACCAAAGACTATCCCAGAGATCAAAGAGGCAGCGGATCTTCTGAGGTAGCAATCCTGCAGCGCAGAAGCTCTGGATATTACCTCTACGATTCTCGCTCGGATGTCCCGCATGATTCAGAAGGATCTTGATGACACTGGTATCTCGGGCGTAATAGTTACCCATGGGAGCGACACCATCGAAGAGACGGCGTCCTTCCTCGACCGAGCAATCAGCCCTGGAGAGCCGGTAATTCTTGTAGGTTTGACTTCTGTTGGCAATGATGAGCCGACGATTCGGCTGTCGAGTCGTGAGGATGCTACAGGCTGTGCTCAACAAGCGTGTCTGTGCTTTGTAGTAATGACCGACACTAAAAGAGCAACAAGATTGCGCACGGATAATCAGAAATTGCTAGAAACTGGACTATAATCAGGGAAAGATGACAGATGCTGTGAAGCACAAGAGAAAAGTACCCGTTGTTGCCGGCTATCGAAGCTCGTATGGCCGACATTCACAGACCTTCAACTCACATGTATACGGCGCTCCATATGCCCCATCTAGTAGGAGTAAACACCCAGATCCCTTAGATCAGCTCCGTTGCAGACCTGTCCAGAAACTCACACAAGATTTACGCCTGCTAGTGCTGATACCTGAACAACACATCCCCACAAACCCGCTGGCGTGTGCTGCCCTTGGTGGACGGTGAGAATACCAAGGTCAGTGCTATATATTGACAAGCCAGAGTCAAGACGGTCAATCTCGGGGCATGAGACTGCTCACGCCTCGACATGATGGCGTTCCGAAACGTTGGAAATCTCCCGCTGGAGCTTCAGATCAAGATATGGCAAGCCTATACATGCCCCGGACTGGCCATGCACATATTCGACGTCTGCTATCCCTCATGGCAAGGCCAAGGGCGCGCGGAGAGAGCATTTGAGTCGCAGAGGAGATATGAAGCCGGCGAGAAAAGATTCGATACCTATAAAAAGATGGCATTTCTCGATCGACTCGACTCTGAAAGTACTGTATTCGACCCCAGCATGTACCGTGCTGCAGTATCGTTCCGTCTGGTCAACCGCATGGCATACAAAATTGGGAGGGAAACGGAAGCAAAGCATGAGATGAACGAGATCCACCTCCCTGGACGGGCACAAAGGATCTCCATCCCGTGCTCTGAGCGCTGGGATGGGAGGAGGAACATCCTTCATACATCTTTGCATGCATGCTTGACGCTGCCATCAAGAGTCAGCAGGTGAAGGAGGATAGAGGCACATTTCAGGGCGTCAGAGTGTTGGTAGTAGAGGATGAGCTGTGATCACGGAGGGACGGATATTGGACTGGACACATGAATTGTGCTACTAAAGAAACCGCCCGCTCGACTTTTGCCGGGATATACCATAACGCCATACGATCTATCGCTTGTATGCAATCAAAATCTGGCCTGTCAGCTGTGGTCTCTGGAGTGGATTGAGGGCATTTTACCTTATCTCATACGATCCTGCTCTCGTCATATAGCGCACCCACTTGACGCTCGAGTAATTACTCTTCTCAAATACCTTGAGGTAGCGCACCAGCAGACCCGAGCTCGTAAACATGAGTAGACTAAAGTTCATGCTCAACGGTGGCCGGCTCCATGCGCGCTGGTTGGTCATGCTTGTCAGGATGGCCTCGGCGCTGAGGACGTACTCGCTCTGGCCGGTGAAGCGCCCAATCTTCCAGACGATGACGTTCTCGCTAGGCTCATACTTGGCCTTGCCCTGGGTACAGCGCTCCGTAATCTTTGCCGTGTTGAGCGGCGTTGGGATCTTGACCACGACGTTTGTCGCAAACAGTTTGGAGCCGAAATTGGCCTTGACGCCGATGCTGTACTCGACCTTTGTTCGCCCGACTTCATTGACGATGGCGTGCACCTTGAAGGGAAGGTTGACGTTCTCGGTGGCGCGGTATCTCATCAGCTCGAATTCGCCGTCAGGGGGAACGAAGCTGATGATGCGATCGGCGTCGAACTTGCCGAGCTTGACGCATTGGTGGAACTGGCAGTCCTCGAGGGTGACGCTGCCCGCGGCGGCCTTTGTAGCCTTGGTGCCCATCTTATTGCCACTGGGAAGGCTGAGAAGACCATCGTTGTCGAGAAGCAGGCGGTCGTTGAGGCCGAACTTGCACTCGGGGGTGCCGGAGAGATAGGCGCGCATGATGATCTGGCCTGTCACATCGGCGCGCAGGACAGCGCCCGTGGCTGACATGAGCAGATTGACGTCCTCGATCACGTCGACGAAAGCTTCGTTCTTACGGTATTTTACGTCTGCCTTGCGCCAGGAGAGAGCTCCGGTGGCTTGCATCGTGATCTTGGATGTGTCTTCGCGGCGGGACTCGGACTTTACGCCTTCGGTGGTGATGTACATTTTGAGCGTGTCCGTTTCTGTGTTTTGGGGATATCCAAAGTCGATGATCTCTGGGGGGGAGTTAGTTGAGCTGCAGTATCCGGAACAAGGACACACATACCGTCGAGCAGCTCGTACACCAGGACAAAGTTGTTCTTGACGGCCTCCTCGTCAAACTTGCCAAAGTAACCCTTTCCGAGCTGAATCAGACGGTAGAGGAACTCGAAGACGAGGGCGGCGTTGGCATTGCTCTTGGTGATAGCCACCAGGTAGATATTCTCGTGCTTGACATGGCTAAAGGTGGTGCTTCCGAGGGTGAGAATGGGCGATCGGACTTGGGCGTTGGAGATGACCTGGATGCGGAAGACGTCGGCGAGACGAGGACGACAGTCGTTTCGGAAAGCGCGGAAGATGAGGTTCTCGCCCTTTTGGTTGAAGACGAGGACGCCTGACAACATGATGGATGGCGGCCCAAGGCAAGGTTGTATTGACTGTTGATGGAAAGTCAATCGGCTGGCGTGCACTGTACTGTAGTGTAGGTATGGTACATACGGAAAGTCAAGATAGGAGGTGCTGATTGATCATTGATAGTGGGGGTTCTGCCGAGGAAGCTCAAAGGCGGTGAGTGAGTCGTGAATGAACTACTACTGCCAAAAGATGGCTGCTAATTTGACATGATAATTTGGTTAACTTGTATAAGATAGTTGATGTACAAGGTGGATAGAAATGAGCTTCAAGTTTGATCTGTTTATCGTCACGTTTGTAATAGTAGCACATGCTGTTTGACCTGGCTTTGGGGGTTGTTGGATGGATCTCGCTAGTAAGACGGCTGTTTTTTGTAGTACAACAACGTCTCTCTTAGCAACACCAATTGAACAGCCATTCATAATTCTTTTCACTCTCCCATATCTACCTATTCAAGAGTATTTTATACGGCAGTTATACCCCGGCTTTCGTTTGGCGTATTTCCACGTGGAATTGTGTCTGCTTGGCGCTATTCTTCCGCGTCATCTACTGCGCCGCCAAGTAACCAATCTCGAATATCTATCTATTTATTCCATAGCATAATCGCATTCGTTCTCAATTTGAAAGGAAATATATATATATATATATATTAATATGGAATCAGCTACAGAATTCCCACAATCCTTTATACGACCATGGAAAGAACTCGTCCAGTCGCGACGCGACGAGCAAGAGGATGATTTCCCCAGTTACTACGTCGACAACATTGACGCGCTCATCACAACCAGCTCGCCCAAGGCCTTGTACGTAGGAACAGGCCACTCCATCTACACGCGCGCTCTTCTTCCAGCTATACTGAGCGCCAGATACTCTGTCCAGCTCGTCACCTGCTACTGGGCTGCTTCTCCCTCCTTGGACGCCATCCGCGCCACCCTTGACCAGCTTGCGACAGCGCGTCTCGAGGCCAACGTCGAGACTCGTTTGCGCATCACAATTGGTTTCTCATCCTTTGGACTGTTCCAAAAGTTATTCCATACCGCCTCTCGAGACGGCCACGTCTACGACCCGTCCAGATGGCCCAAGCTCGGTCTTCCTGACAGCCAGGTGCTGCAGGATGCTGGCATTGATCTCACCGTCAAGAGCCTCTTCTTCACGCCGCTGAGCGTCATGCACCCCAAGTTTGTGATTATAGATGGTAAAAGAGCTTGGGTGCCAAGCTGCAACGTCAGCTGGGAGAGGTGGTTTGAAGGCTGTGTCGAGGTCGAGGGCGCCATCGTGGATCGACTCTTGGCCTTTTACGAACGGGTCTGGGGCCGTGGCAACGAGCCTCGACAGATGCATGGCTCTCAAGACGATGCACGCATTGATCGGCTTGAGCCGTCTCGGTTACCAGCCAACAGTGAATCGTCGGCAACACAATCCATCGAGTTCCCAGCCGACGGGCCTGTCCCAACCATCTTTCTGCCTTCGCCGCATCATCGCAACCCCAGATTCTCCCTGTTCCCTTTCCTGTCGCAATCCAACCCACCAATGACGCCTCTAAATGCAGCGTTGCTCACCTTGTTTGCCAATGCGCAGCGACGAATCACCATCCTAACGCCCAACGTCACGTCGTGGCCTGTCGTCGAGGGCCTTCTAGACGCGCTCGCCCGAGGTGTAGACGTTCAGATCCGGACAAGCAAGGGCATGATGCTTATAGAACAGCTCGTCACCGCTGGCACGACAACATCGTGGTGTTTACGCAAGTTTATCCAGAAATACAACACCATGATCAACCAGCCGCGGCCGTCGGACCCAGAAGCACAGCCGACTGCGCCTGGTAAGCTGGAGATCTTTTATTACAAACAACTCGACGCTAGACGGGACCAAGACGATGAGCCGGTCGTCAGCCATTTCAAGATGACACTCGTAGATGACGAGTACCTAGTACTGGGCTCGGGAAACATGGACAGAGCGAGTTGGTGGACGAGTCAAGAAATTGGTCTGTTATTCTACGTTCCCGGATTCCAAGGCCAGCACCTTTGGAACGATGTACTTGAGAAACGCACCCAAGTCCTGTTCCAGTCCGATCACCCCAAACGCCTGATCTGACGCGGCTACTGCTTCTCAGCCGCCTTGATCTTTTCCCAGACCTTGATGAAGGCAGACGGGTCGTTGGAGCCATGGAGCTGGAACCGGTCCTGCAGGACAAAGTCGGGTACCCCAGAAACACCACGATTCCGTGCCTCGGCTGCCAGCTTGTCCACCTCTGGGCCGCCTTGGTCACTGTCGACGATGGCCTTTTGGAATTCATCCTCAGGAATTCCCGCATCAACCGCCACGTCTCTGAGCGTTTCGTAGCTGGTAATGTCGGCTTCCTTCTCATGGTAGGCGGCAAAAAGACCGTCCAACGCTTTGCTCTCGACCTCTTGGCCGTGCTTCTTAGCTAGCCGGACCAACCGATGCGAGTCCCTCGAGTTGCCCGTCTTTCCGCCGAACTTGAAGTCGATCCCATACGCTTCACCCATGCCGTATACATGCTTGTGTATCTGTTCTGCGCGCTCCTTGCCGATCTTGTCGTGCAAGAACTTTTGCTTGTCACTGCTTGACGAGGGTCCCCGGGGCCAATCGGGCTGTAGCTGGAAGGGCTGGAAGCTCACGGCAAAAGTGTCGTTGGAGTCGGGGTACTTTTGCTCCCAGAGGCGTTGGGCGGCCTGGAGTTGTTTGCGGCCGATGTAGCAGAAAGGACAGATGGTGTCCGAGGTTACCGTGACCTTGAAATTTGTCATCTCGAGATGCGCGTTGGCGTGTCGGGTTGCTCAGCGAATACAGTAGCGCAGCAAGTGGTGCGTGAGATGGCAAACCAGCTGTTGATGAGTGGCAGCCTCGTTCACTTATACATCACCTTGACAATCGCCGGCTGCTCACATAAGCAAACGGCCTTGCGGAAATTTGGCCCCGCATTTCTCGGGGCGAGAGGGATACCGAGGCCGAGTCGTCCGATGAGTTATAGCTGTACCATTCATCAATGGTTGGTTGTAGGTGGATATCGGAGTAGTACGTGGGATATCAGATCTTGACTTACAAATGGCGTGCAGCATGCCGAGTGGGCTTGCTTTGTACTAATAACAGGGCACCAGTAGCACAGCTGAGCTGCAAGCCATGGGCATGAACACATGTACTATTACACCATATGTCATACCCAAAGTATATTGTGCTCTTGTATTTGAATCGTATAATTCATGTCATAGTAGAAGACGACGAATTGCCCTACGAGTGACTTGCCGCATTGCAGATATGTTGCCCAACTAGGTAGATGTCTAGTTAGTAACCCTTCCACATCTCGCCTCCTGGCAACACGGTTAGGACTGACAAATCCTACTACATGACGGGAAACGAGGCAAGATCTTCTCAAATTAGGATTACATAGAGCAAACTCCTTGAACAATTCTAAACAAGTTTACTGGCCGCAATACAACAGCGCCTTGTCCATCAGTCGACTCGGTCAAGTCTTGTAAATAGTGCCATCCTTGGGCAACTTGCCAGTGACCAGGTAGCGATCCATAGCCTTGCTCGTCTCACCCTTGAGATAATGACTTGTATGTCCTGGCCCATTCCTCGTGATGCTCACCCGACGAGGCAACTGCTCTCGGACCCCTTCGGCCCATGTTATGCTACACTCAGGGTCGTACACGGAGCTTGCAAGTAGGACAGTCGGCGCGTATCGTATGCCGTCATCCAGAGGCCCCTGGGGATTATTCAACGGGGCAGGCCAGCCGATACAGGTGCTTTCGTAGTAGTATGTCTGCGTGGCACCCCGTGTCCTCGGCGCAAAAGGCAAAACACTGATGAACTTTTGCCGCAAGTCCACTGCCGTGCGTGATCTGTGTAACCAGTCCTGACATCCAATGGCAAGGTAACTATAAGGAGAGCCGCTAGGGTCGTTGTCGACGCGTCCAGTGGGAAGTGCGGTGGACAGAGCTGTTGCGTTACCCCTGCTGGCCTGAGCAATAGCCTCTCCCAGGGCGATCCAGTTGGGGCCGAAATCAAGGTCTTTAAAGCCGAGAAAGCTCTGGACGTTGTAGCGGATCTCTTCGCCAGTGACATTTGATCGGCAGGTTCTGCTGCAGCTGGGCGCCGGAATGGGAGCAGCATCTGCGCGGGCGAGGATCTGGTCAAAGACACGGCTGGAATTTCTGCCGTGAAGAGCACAGGTTGTGTTCCTGTCGCACCACTCAAAAAACACATCGAGGACTGTCTCATAGGCGACGGTTTCCCCGAGAAGGGTTGCCATCTCGGATTGAGAATGGTCCACGATCGCGTCAAGGGCCATACGCCCTACTGACCTGGGGAAGAGAGACATGAACTGTTGACCGAGCAGCGTGCCGTATGAGATGCCGAGATAGTTGAATTTGGAGGCTCCGAGGGCCCTGCGTACGACCTCGTGATCCTTTGCTACGTGGATGGTGTCGAGATAGTTGATGAGAGGACCGGTAAGTTTAGCACAACTTTCGCCCAGGCGTCGGCTGTAGTTGAAGAGCGCATCGTAGTCATGTTGGTTGTTGACGAATGTTTTCACCCGTTGGCTGAACATGTTGGGATCACATTGAACTGGTGTGCTCTGACCAACGCCGCGAGGATCAAGGCCGATTACATCGTATGCGTCTCTGATTTCGGATGAGAAGCTGACAGCAGGAAAGAATGGGCCGGCTGCAACGAGAAGCGCCGCGGAAGCGCCAGGCCCTCCGGGGTTGAAGAAGAGGACGCCCTGCTTCTCCCCCTTTCCAGTGTGGTTGAGTCGAGTGAGGGTGAGCTTCACTGTGTCGTCCCCCTTGGCAGCGGTTGAGTTGCCCTTTTGATATGTGAGGGGGACGTTGATAGTACCACAATCAACACTAGGTGGGATCGTGGGAGGGCATCTCCCCCATGTGATGTTAGGGGCTGAAGACGCTCCGCCAGTTACGGCTGCCACAGTAGCATGGAAAGAAAACCAGGCAAACAAGCACAGGAGGTATTTCAGATACGCCATGTCAAAGGCTGAATGTAAGTGATCTCCCGAGATGAAGCGTGAGACTGACTCACGGCGTAGTCAAGCGGCCTGTTGTAGTATCTTATATCCCCTCCACCACAAGGCTACCGTACAAGTAGCTACATCATCGTGCCGAAAACCGTCCAACGATGCGCCCTGAAAGTCAATTAGAGCCTGGCGGCTTGTTGGCTGATGCCGGGTGTTCCGACACTCGGTGGACGAACAAATGGGCGGGAGATCTATCTACCTACATAGCAGCTTTACGTAGGGGATGGTACAAAATGGCACAAGTTCTGAAGCAGACGAAATTGATTTTAATATAAAGCATGCCAGTCTCTTTCTTCAAGTGTTTCCTCAATCTCGATTATTTAGTAAAAGGCCCGGATCTTTACAGCAACTATCCGTCTAGATATGTCAACATACAGCAACGGGCAGTAGTGCTGACAATCAAACACCACATACGTCACACGCTTTCGAATTGTGCTATTCATGTGCTTGTCAGATCAGGGTTTGTAGAAAAGTTAAATCGGGAGCCATTGATCCCGCAGTGGCTAAACTTTTCGTTGTAGCCCTCCTGGTTGCTGTTACATCTGCGCTTACAACCTCACTTTTTGTTCGGAGTAAACAAAGTATGTGGAAGTGACTATGAGATGGAAAGAATTGGAAACGGAGAGAAATCCTGTAAGAATACCTGACTTGAGGGTATAACCTCGTTGATTCTCATATCAAATCTCTTACAATTACTAACCAAGCATTAACTGCAAATATTATTCCCGTCCGTATAATGATTCTCGTACTATTCATGTCAGACTGCTACAAGGATCGATAGAGTATAAGGAGAGGAAAATTTTTGTTTAGACTATTATTTTCTTAACAGCTAACCCATATGCGAGGTTGGTCTATCTACCTGCACTTTTGGCGTCTAGAGGTAGTCCACTATCATACATATATGTAGCTCCGCTAATGTCGATCTGAGTAGTAGACGCCAAGTCAGCTAAGCCTGGCGATCCCGAATCTAACGTTGGGTAGGGAGGTTAGGTAGTTCAAAAACATCATCAGCAAGCAACAACCAGGAATCAGATCAGGTTCCAACAATCCAGCAGTTCACGCCACGTCGAGCAGCAATAAGAGCGTCTGGCTATTGTACAGTTCTATCCAATGTCTGTTGTCACAGTGATATGTTGGGTTTTCAAAAGACATAGTAGTGTATCTCACAATGACTTGAATACTACCTACTTCCATGAAGGGTAAATCTAACAACTTGAATAATAAGAGAATGAGACAAGACAGAAGATATGAGCATGGAAATCAAACAGTGAGTCTTGAGATTTGGTAGAGTTTAACCTTGTAAAGAAAATGAAAAGGGACAAACTAACTACTATAAACATTCAACCACCGCAGAAACACGATGTAGTCTCCCTAGACTCTGGTGACTACCCCGATATTCCCTATATAACCTTCAACCCAAGTAGATATCTGACCTCTGTCAGACTGAACGTTTTGATTCTTACAGTCTGATTCAGCGCAACAGTTACAAGGTTGCTGAATTACCATGCTTTACCAATCATCTATACTTGTCGAGGCCGCTTTCGCCGCAAGAATCGCCGCTTTTGCCACGCACGTCATATTTATACCCACGGGTTTATCTGATATTTCAGCGTTGTTCCATACTCAAGACACCATTTTCATTTCACAGCAGATGAGTCAGGTTTACTATGGCTGAGCAAAAACCACCTTTTCCACCCTTCAACCGGGAGACGGCCCAAGCCAAGGTCAAGGCTGCACAAGATGCATGGAACACAAAGTGAGAACACCCCTTCTTCTGGAAGACATTGAGGCTGAAGACTTGTTCCACAAGAACTCCGTCAAAGGTCAAGATGGCATACACTTCTGATTCTCTTTGGCGTAACCGTGACAGCTTCATCAAGGGTCGTGATGAAATTGAGGCGTTTCTGACCGCCAAGTGGAATCGCGAGCATGAATACAAACTTCGAAAAGAGCTTTTTGCTTTTGATCACGACAAGGTATGTCTATACGCTCTGCCGTCTCCGCTGTACTTGCCTGGAAACACTCCCCCGTTCCCCCGTCACCCTGCGTGGGATCCTGATTCTAACACGACCCGCGTGATCAGATTGCCGTCCAGTTCTGGTACGAGTTTCACGATGACAAAGGTCAGTGGTGGCGCTGCTATGGGCTCGAGGACTGGACCTTTGATAATGATGGCCTTATGAAGAAGAGGCAGATGAGTGGGAACAACGTCAAGATCACTGATGAAGAGCGCTGGTTCAAGGACGGCGTGGACGTTAACATGGTGGCTATTGGACCGCATCACTGGTGATATATATATTGGACAAGAGAAATCAAAAAACGGGTGTCACTGTTTGTGGAGAGGCTTGCAGAGTCAAGACTGGCTCACTCATACAAGCTTCATGCTCGATCAATCATGTAGGAGGGCCGGGACTTGGCATCAAATGGTATATCGTCACAATCATATTGCATGGTTCCCTAGTCTGTACATTTTCATAAAACCCTCGACTCCTGAGCAAAATAACCAGCCAAGTCCATATAATCCACCAGGGAGCGGTGCAGACTTGGACACGTCCTGCATCCCCTACAGGCAAATGCCAGGGCAATCAGCTCCACCATTCATAGGGTCACACTCGTCCGAAGGATCATCGTAGCACCAGAGACCCTTGGGACACTCCTTTCCCATAAATCCTCTACACTGCTTCGGCTTCTTGGGGGCACAGATGCCCGGCTTATCACAGGCCATGCCGCAGTCGTCGGGGGTTCGAGGATCGTCAACGCAGTGCGTTCCCTTCTTACAGGGCGGCGGCGGCTCAGCACGGAATCCTCCACATGTCTGGTACTGGTTCTTGAAGACACATTCACCGGCGCAGCGGTCGAGATTCTGGCAGTTGGGCGAGATGGGCTTGCATCTGGTGTCTTTGGGACAGTGTGCAATTTTGAAGCCGCAGGGTTGACCGCTGGTTTGAGCGGCGGCTGCAACACCGACGGTAGCAGCAAAGAGGACGCTTTGGAACAGCATGATGGGTTCCGGGCAGATTGGCGTTGGGCGTGGAGTATGGTGGTAGATAGATAGTAGACTTGGTAGGTTGCTGTCGTGAGAGAGCAAAGCTTTTGTGGAGAGACCAAGGGCTATTTATAATAAGTTTTGGAGTTGGGTTTAATTAATGAACTCTCAATATTCATAAAACACGCTGGCATGTAAGACGGACTAATCCTTGTGCCAGTCACGCCGGTACACGAACTGCTGCGAACAGATGGAATCAAGCCACCTCGTATAACTAACCACTGTCCCTCGTGCAATACGTCTTTGGATAGTCTAAGCCAGGGGCGCACTGTTCGTTCATTACCTATCATGACGCCCAAAGGAATGCCTCAGCCGCAGAGTCTTGGTTGATTCATCCAGTGACGATCCATACCTTGACCCAGTGAGCAGCTCATTTTCCAATTTTAGATCGAGTCAAGGTTTCAGGAAATTCAGGGCAACACGCCTCGCTTTGATCCCATCCCGCAAGACGCTATGATCAGCGCCGGCCATTCCAGACCTACCTGTATGTCACCGTGCTCGAAACGCAAACATCATTGTGCCTTGCGGGCCTAGCTTTGGAGGGATAGTAGAGTAGCATTAGCTTACTGGTTGCAAACTTTATGCAGATGAGGAAGAAGAAAAAGAATGTGGTCATCGGTCGATCGCCCGATAGTCTTTGCTTTTCAATCATCTGTTGGGGGCTGAAACAGTCGACTGGATGATTGGGTTAATTTATAGCTTCTTTAGACGAACAACCTTGATGCTTTTTAGAACTTGCATAGTATGCTCTTTGCTACTATGCTTTGACTGCTTGGAGAAGCGTGTTGTTTGCTAGTTATCTAGTATGGAGTTTGTTCATACATGCAGCATTGTAGCCCGGTTATACTCTTTTCCCGTGCCATTATGGTAGGTCTAGCCTATATAGAAGAGAAGGTTATACAAAACATCTGCTGCCTACATAGCCTCGGATAGTTTGAAAAGCTCAGTCATGGTATCATCGGGCGTTATCATATCGAGAGCACAGCACCATAACTCCAGCCCAGAGTTCTCGCGATACCCCCATCACTTCATAACCCTAACCCGACACTGTATGAACAAACCTATTGTTTCCAACCCGACTCGGTCAGTCTTGGACCCGTGACGCCATCTGGATCAGATGCGGCTGAGAATAAGGAGCCGTCATAGGTCAACATGCTCAGCTGAATCGCCGTCTAGACCTTTGATTGGATGCATATTCTCTTCTTCAAGGGGACGAGAACGCCTTGTATCAGCCGCAAGGCTCACAAATCAATAAATCGAAATCTCCCTCCCCGCGTCAAAGAGCGAAGCCGTCGTCTTAGCATCTACGCCCATTGAAGAGCCACGCTATGGCTGACCCCTTGAGCATCGTCGCATCTATCGTTGGCCTGATAGCTGCTGCTGGTAAAGTATGCGGCGTTCTGTCAAGCTTCATTGGCAGCACTGTAGATGCGCCCGAATCTGCAGCATCGACTCTCCAGAACATGGAGCACATGAAACTCACCTTGTACTCGGTGCAGTCTCTCATCGAGTCACTAGATAGCATTGAAGCATCGAGAAAGAGTCTTATTCAGCTGGACCATCTATCGATTGTCGTTACACATTCAGTCCTCACCGTTTCAGAGCTCGAGTCCATCATCTGTCACAAAGACGGAATCATGCATCGACTCCGATGGGTATGGAACGAAAAGAAAGTACTTGGCCTCCTGCCACGACTCGAAACCCAAAAGAGCTCCCTGACGCTGATGGTGGCTGTTCTTCAAAGGTTTGAAGCCTATAAAGTACCTGGTATTTCCTATTCAACGGTGCTGACCAAGTGACCGTAGCAAGTCTCAGGCTGACGCTCAGAGCAATCACCAAACACTGCTCGGGAGGATGGACGACGTTGTACAGCAGAATGAGATCCTTGCACAGCGCCTGGAGAGGCTTGAAGGCGCCCTTGTGTCAGACAATCGATCCGTCAAGTTCCTGGATGATGCATCGTCCATACTCTCACGTCGTCTGTCATCCATCAGCTTCAAGCGTGGCTCTACAAGCTCGAAGCGTGACAGTCTCTTGTCAATATCTCAAAAGCGAGCATCCATTGCCATTTCGAACCCCTCAATTATCAAGAGCGAGTTTGAGGAAGAGCTCGAGCAGTCAAGAGTATACAGCCGAACGCAACAAAACGAGCCAGACATGTCATTCACATCATCCAACGCACCGTCCAACGCATGGAGCATGCTTTCTGGGATGAGTCTGAATGACATATCCGTGATATCCGCGTTTCGACTGCCCATCACGGTTGATGATATCGACCTTTTGGCACCTGGCTCAACATTTTCACTTCTCCTGGCAGACACTCCAGCTGAAACCGCGACAGCCATTGTAGAAATGGTTAATTCCAGTGAGACCAGAATACAATCAGGAATATACACCCCGCAAAGAGTACCGCAGAGGATCGCGGACCGCAGGAGGGCATCGTCACGCTTGCTTGCTTCAGCATTGGGGAGCTTCCAGGCAAAAGCAACAATCAAGTAAGGATTTCTCCTAGCCAGTGAGGATTCATAGCTGACAGTTTAGGGTCATGGTTGTTGGCGACAGAAATGCTTTCAAGAGTAATTTGATCCAGACCTATGCGTATGGAAAAGGGATATATACACCAAAGTCTTTTGACAACTTTGTTGTCGAGGTCAAGTCAGTACCAACATGATTTCAAGGCCATCCATCCCTACAAACTCACAACATATCCCCCCCCCCCCTTATTTTAAAACCTTGCTAACATCGTGAAGAGTTGGAAGCCAACTAATACGGCTTGCTTTGCATGACACCACTGGACAGGAACCGTATGAAGGACTTCGTTTATCTACTTACCCTGGTACCAGGATCTTCCTCGTTCTCTCGCAGCGGAGCAACATGGACGGTTACCAAAACGTCGAGGAGAAATGGATACCCGAGATTATTCAGACTTGTCCCGATGCACCTTACCTCTTGGTTCCAACGTATAGAAGCCAGTCTACAAGGGATAATGCGATTCCGGAATATACAACTCTAGGGAAGCAGGTGGCCGAGAGGACTGGGGCTGTAGCTTACGTCGAGTGCGATGTAGACGATCCTGTTGCTGCGAGGGCTGTCTTTAACCGGGTAAGTCTTGATCAGATCATACCCAAGAGGTTACCATTCTAATGCTTGCTAGGCCATTGCTGTAGCCTTGGGGATTGGTCAGCCATCTAGAAGGTTGAGAGATTCATTACGACGTGGAGCTTTGAAGCCGTTGATTGATCCGTTGATCGATGCAGAACAGAGTTGAGGTACCATTCATGGCGATTGATGGATGTGCTGTTCGTGTAAACTATTGTATATCAGTCATGAGCAACGGCTAAATGATGATGGCATTAATGACACCAGCTGCAAACTTGAAATCTGCATTCTCTTAGCAAAAGGATTGGGTACGCTAAATGTCTATGTATGTGAGGGTATTGTCAATGTATTGTTGGGAATGAAAGCATGAGTTTGTTTAATCAGGGTCAGAGTCTTGTAGCGCAGCGTGGTTCGAAATGGGCACATAACTACAAATGCTATTGGGGGCGTTGTATGAGGCGACATGTTCTCCAGTCAGGAAATAAAGAGCAGACTGTATCATAAGGGCATAGTTATACAATGTACAGATTCATATACTTTACCATCACTAAATATCAAGCTGGAAGAGGGAGGAAGGCTCATCTCTTGATTAGAACAACCATATGATATCTACCTAGTGTAGACTAATAGAAAGAGTACTAACTCTTCCTATACCTTGACCAAAGTCTCTCCTACATCTTGTCTATCGCCTCGTTGGGTACCCAGTGAGCACCCCCAGCACATCGATACCCGTCACCCTGCTTGATCCAGTGAAAACCTGCTGGGCAAATACCCATCTGCGTCAGCTTTGCCTTTGTCTCCTCGATCAGTTTCCGTTTCTTCTCCTCGGCTATCATCTCACGCACAATCCTCTCTCTGTCAGTGTCTCGTGCAGTTTGCTGTGCCTTCTTGAGTCGACGGAACGCTTCATCATCTTGGGCTTCTTTCTCTTTGTCTCTCTGAAGCTGCTCCCAAACGGCGTCGCTTACGCCCGCATCTCGGATGTCGCTGCTGGTTATCGCTGCAGCATCATCTGGGTCGTCTTCCTCTACCTCATCCTCTTTCCTTTGTGTAGTTGTAGTCATGCTAGTCTGTGTAGTCGGGGCGATGAGGTTGGGCGCATCACTGAATGCCTCTGCAATCTCGTCTGCCATGGGTTTCTTTGTGTTGCTCATTCTTCCTTGACGCTCCCTCATCATCTGATCAAGCGCTTTGTGAACAAGAGATTCCGTAAGAGTAAAAGCCTCTGAAGAAAGATCAAACTGATGGAATGTCTTCTTTGCCAGTTCCTTAACGTCTCTGGCATTGGCCCAGCTGTCCTGTGCAGACAACGTTTGGAAACTGTCAGTCAGCTCCCTCAGAAAAGGCCCTCGAGGACGCTCCAGACATGAGAGATCCATAGCCTTCTTGCCCTCCAGACCCCTTTTGATTCCCTGCAGCTGGCTCGTCAATAGTTGAACGCAGCTACCCGTAGTGAGAGGGTCGAAGTCGATACTCTCCGGGAAACGGCTCGACATGCCCGGATTAATCCCCAAAAGAGTGTTGATGTCCTCAACGTAGCCAGCCAGAATGATGATGAGCTTTCCGTGATACTTGGGTTTGGTGACGCAGTCCACCAACTCGTCCACTGCTTCTCTGGCAAACGACCCGTTTCCGGATGCCAAGCGATAGGCCTCGTCCACCAACAGGAGACGGCCAAGAGCTCTGTCGAGAAGCTTCTGCACCTTTGGTCCGGTCTGCCCGACATACTGGCCGATGAGTTCAGTGGCAGAGACCTCGATGACCTCTGTGCTGGCGAGGAAGCCCATGTCATAGTATACCTTGCCCATCTTGCGCGCTGCCGTCGTCTTGCCTGTTCCTGGTGGTCCGCGGAACAAGAAGTTGAAGGGGATCTCTGGGTCGATATCCAGTTGCTTGGCTGCGCGGACACGGCTTTGATAACCCTGGAGCACTGAGATCAACTTCTCCCGTCCCACATCACCCTCAAACAACTTGTTGACATCAGTGTCACCCCTCTCAGCCCGGTCGAATTCTTCATCAAAGTCAACGGCCTCCAGAGTGCCATGTCCTTTGACACGGCCCGATGAAACGCGCTTCTGGTGGCTTGCCTTTGCCTTGCCGAGCAGAATATCGATCTCGCCCGCGTTTCCAAAGTTGGGTCGGTTCCGTGCTCGGCGTAGAACATCTAGAGCGACCGCCTTTGCTTTGTCTGTTGCCTTGAATCCTGACTTGCCTAGCTTGAGGTCGAGAATCTTTGCCAGAGCCTCGTCGTCGAAATCCTCAAAGACAAAGGCAGAAGAGATGGGGAAGCGCCGACTCAGGCCAGGGTTGACATTCTGGAACATCTCTTCCATCTGTTCCCTGTACCCCAGCAAAAGTACGCATCGGTCCTCTCCGGGAACGCTCTGAACCTCGGCCACTATCGTGTCCACGACGGCCGTCTTGTACGGATCGCTGACTGACCCGTTTGCGCCTCCTCCATACAAGCCATAGGCTTCATCAACAACTAGTACCTTGCCAACGGTGGATGCAAGTATGCCTTTTGTTTGGGCCTCAGACTGGCCGAGGGCAGCTCCGACAAAGTCAGCCGGATTCTTGACGACCACTTCCCCGTTGGACAAGAGACCAAGGTCTGCAAGGATTCTGCCGTATAGTTTGGCAACAGTCGTTTTCCCAGTCCCGGGGGATCCCAGGAGTACCTTGTTGAGTGAGAATTCAACCAAAGGTTCCTCTGCAAGCTCGCGCTCAAAGTTCGTCTTCAAAGTATCCATGAGCACCTTGACAGCGTCCTTGACCTCTTCAAGACCGATCAGGCAGTTGAGTTCTCGGTATGCCTTGCTCTTGGTCAGCGCCTGAGAAGGCTCCGGTCCGATAATGTCTTGTTGGCTAAGTAAGAGATCATTCGGCCTTGACCCAGCCTTCCGTTCTCTTCGTATACGCGCTGATTGTCTGTCTGTAATGGCTTGGATATGATTTTCCACGGCGCGGGCGTTTCCAAACCCATCTTTTCCACGACCATGACCAATTCGGCGAGACAAGATTCGAAAGAACAGTCCATTGACACCTTTCTCTACTGTCATCTTTCCCTTGAACTTGTTATGAACCTGCAGCTGAAGAATATGGAGGAGCTCTTGATCGGTGTAGTCTTGGAACTTCATCTCGATGGGAAAGCGGCTGGGAATACCCGGATTGTGGGAAAAGAACGACTCCATATCCTTGCTGTATCCGGCCAGAACGAACACAACCTTGCCTCGTTGATTCTCAACTTCTGCGAGGAGATAGTCAAGGACAGCCTTGCCGCCAGGACTGTTTCCAGAGGTCAACTGATATGCTTCGTCCAAAAAGAGCACACCGCCGCCGTCGTTGATGATCTCCTCAAGAATCTTCTCGCAGCCAGTCACGCCCATGTTGGCCAGCTTTGCGCCGGTGACTTCTTTGAATGTACTTCCTGCAACTGCCCCAACAGAGGAGAGGAAGTCTGCATAGATTCGTGCCACGGTTGTTTTCCCTTTTCGGCGTTAGCTATATTCCCCTACCTGACCGTATGCTCATAGGCTCACCTGTCCCGGGATTGCCAAGAAGCGAGCAGCTGAATCTCTCCCCTGAGAGGGAGAAGCCTTGGCGTATCTTGGTGTCGACCGTGGACTTGATCGAGAGGAACTTCTCTTTGACCGTCTCTAGACCTATCATCCCCATGAGTTTGTCCAAGGCCGCGTCGCGAGCACCATCTGTTTCCTTCATCTTCTCCCATTCATTGGCAGCACTCGAGAAGGCGTCGACTTGAGGCGGAGACGCTTTGAGAGACTCATTCTCTTTCTGAGATTTCATCTTTTTCTTATTGGCTTCCGTCTGACGCAACGACGCAAGCTCTTGTTTCTTTTGCTCAAGTGTATCCCTCTGCTGCTTCTCCTCGGTCTCGTATTTCATAGTTCGACGACGATGATCAATCTCGTCTTCAATTTCTTGTAGTTCCAACCGATATCGATCCTGTTGCGTCTGGCGTTTCTGCTCGAGTTCCAGGTCTCGCTTGACCCGTCGGCGCATGTCCTCGTCTTCTTTTGTGCATGCTGCACAGCTTTTGGATTTGTCTCCGCATGGAACCTTTGATTTGTGTCCCCTGGTGCAGGTTCGCTCAACCCGTTCGAAGCAAGCAACCTGTGAGTGATCCTGTACGCGGTGGCATCGTCGATTGCAAGTGTGTTTTCCGCAACTGAGTGGAACACCGCTACAGCTGTCAGACAAGTTTGCACAAATCCATACAAGATGGGACCTACCAAGGCTCTGCACATCCTCCATCAGGACACATCTTGTCAAAGTCTTCTGGTGACGTGAGAAGCATAGACGTCTCTGGATGACGCTCGCAATAGACCGGCACGCCATCGAACAGCGAGTTGTTCTTCTTTAGCGCGTCGAAATACTGCGTCCACATCTCGCCTCCCTTCTTGCTCTTCATAAAGGTCTCCATGTTGCCAAATAGAATCATGCCGTTGCGTGCTCTTGATAGCAACACTACCAGTCGCTCGCGGGCATACAAGAAGCCAATGTCACCGGAGTTGTTGCTGCGGGTTAATGAGACAATGACAATGTCGCACTCCTCGCCTTGGTAGTTGTCTGACTCTGTCAGCACTAGACATTCATTACAAGCGAACTGCACTTACCAATCGTCGATAAACGGAGTGACTTCTTGTTGACCTTGGCTGCGGCCTGCGTGACAAGTCCAGCTCGCACCAAATCATGCGAGTCAAGGTCATTCAGATACGGGTCAGTCTCTTTGCGAAGAGTCTCTTTTAGCAAAAAGAGCTGACCGAGATACGGCGTGAGAACGACCATGTTCTCAGTCTTGTACCCATTCTGTGACAGATATCGAATCATCTTCAAGACCATCAACGCTTCGTGAGTGTTCTTCTTGCTGGCTTTGGCTGTCGGGTCTCGACGCTCACCCACGTCCTCCATGGTATCCTCGGGACGTTCGTGATGGACAAACGTCACCCGGCTTTTCAATCCTCGAATTGGCGCACGATCAAGAGTCGACTGCACATCCTTCAACTCAGGATAGGCTAGCATGCGTGGGTACTGAGAAATATCCGGGTGGCTTCGATGCTGCTCTTCTAGAGCTGTAAAGTCTCGACCTTGTCCAACAAGTCTCTCAAAGAGCGACACGTTCAAGTCGTAGCCTTCACCCTTCTCCTTGGTAAGCTTGTAGTTGCTGACCTTGGGTCTGAGCTGTTTGTGATCGCCGATGAGAATCAGTTGCTTGACTGAGGCACTCATAGCCGTGACGATATGAGCTTCCAGAATCTCTCCCGCTTCTTCGACTAGAACGACATCAGGATTGGCTGTTTCGATGATGGATTGATACATTGCCGCTGCAGTAGTTGTGCATCCGATGATGCGCTTCTCGTTAAGCACTCTTCGCCCACGCTCGTCGAGTATGCTTTTGATCCTGGTCTTGATATCATTGTACCTCTTGCTGAGGTCGACCAAGTTGACAATCTGCTCTAGGCGTACAGCTTCAGACCACCCCTTGTGAATCTGCTTCCTCGACTCGGGTGGAAGCTCCCAAACGGACAGAGCTGACCGATCCAAAGCTGCACGCAGATTCCCTAGTCGGCCGACTTCACCATCGCGAAGCCAGTACTGGTATACGGTCTCTGGTCTCAGGACCTTGTTGTTTGCGTCCACCATTTGGAATCCCTCATCATCAGGGACCTGAAAGGCAAACCAGGCAGACGTGAAATTATCTGAAAGTTCAAGATAGTCCAGAATGTCGGCTGGATGAGTGTCTCGCCCCGCAAGCTTCTTGCTGCAATCCTGCAGTTCGTCGCTGAGCTCCCTTTCTTCTTCACGGAGAACATTGAGAATGTTCTTCTCCTCCATGGTCAACCAGAACCTTCTCTGACCGTCATATGCTCTCAGGAGAGTATCTCTGGTAGCTGCGGTAGACTTGGACCCCAGACGAACCATTTGGTCTGGGCTGACACCAATATCTATGAGATCCTCGAGGAACTGATCAAGAGCGTGATTGGTGTAACTCAGAACGAGTATGCGGGATGTGGTTAATCGCAGCATGGCCAAAAGAATGAGCGCACCCAAGAATGACTTGCCTGTACCAGGAGGGCCCTGAATCAATGCCAGATCGCGGCTCAGACCGTTGATGAAGGAGTTGAGCTGAGCGTCTTGAAGATAGACAACTTTCTTGAGTTTCAGACTTGATGGCATCTTGACCTTGAGGCCTGATGCATAAGACTGCTTCAGTTGAATCAGTAGTGCGTCAAGCTTTGATGATCTGGGACCGCCCTCTGAGGGCTGCTCTGGATCGATCAGCTGGGCTTCGAGAGGCAACTCGGCAATGGTTTTGAGTCTTTTCAGAATGGGTTCGTATGCAAAGGTCGCCGTATCGACAACCAGAAACTTGAGCCGATCCCCTGATGGGCCTTGGAACGCTGTGAGAGCATTCTTGAGACCAGAATCATCGGTAAATCTGATGCCGACTATGGGGGGCGTCTTGAGAAGATTGGGGACATCTCTAACTAGAGATCCAAATGCAACGATTGTTCCATCGCAGCAAAGCGCTCCAAAAGAGTCGTGCTTCATAAAATGCTTCGCCTCTATGAGAAAATTCTTCTTTGCCGCAACAGTCAACTTTCGTGGAAAGTTGACACCTTGGTTGCAGGCCACGTTCAGAGCGTAGGGAGGGCTAGCGCGGACATCAGAGTCATCTGTATTGTTGATTCCCACCAGCTTCAGCTGTCCCAGAGCGATAGGTCGGCGTTTGCTCTTCTTCTGGCCCATGGCGGTTTGAAGATCTTCGCGGAGCTCAGATAGCATGTCCTCGCGAAGCAGACGGAAAAGCCAGTCCCGATAGACAGCGCCTCTGTTGTCTATCGGCGTGTCAAAGACATCAGCAAGTCGTTGAAGATACGGGGTATCAGTCGACAAGAGTTCGTCGGATGTGGGATAGATAGAGATCTGCCGAAAGTCGGCATGATCATTGTCATGACGTCCCCCGGGACTGACGCCTTCGGCTACAGTTGTCGGCTGGGAAAAGAGCTTGATGGTCTTTTCAATGCGGTAGGCAATCCTTCTCACTTCGGGGGACTGAGACTTGAGGAGGGAGTGCTCCTCCATCATTTCATCCACATTGATCTTGTGTGCAGCGAAATCATTCTGGTCAGACACGATCTGTAGACAGAGCCAGGCAAATGCTTCAAGCCCTACATGATCGAGTTTGCCACTCCGATAGGCATCAAGCAAGGCCGTCCAGAAAGTAGATGGTTCCAAAATGGCAGATAAGAGCTGTCGAAGGAATCCACCATTGTTGAGTGCCGCGACTCCAGGGTCTGATAGAGCAAGAATAAAGGGAAGAGTTGTCGTATTGATAAAATCGGGAGTCAGGTCACTGCGAACAGCTCTCTCCAGAGCCGTGACTCCAGCCGGGTTCGAGATGAGGACCTCTACACATTTGACTGCTGTGTTCTTGTCCGAGTATATCTTGCAGGCTTGGAGGTACAGCTTGGCAGAATGACTGTGAGTAATCTGCTGCTCGCCTTTTGTCACAGCCCAAAAGGACTTGATGAGCTTGGCGCCTCGAGGGCCAGACGTGTCTTGAACGAGAACCATGGCGTTGACTGCTACAATGCGGATGAAGGATAGAGCGAGAGATAGCTTGGTGAGAAAGCCAGAGTAGAAATGAAGATGGAAAAGAAGCGGCTGGCGTAGCACAAATGTCTGCTACCGCGAGGACGCGAATGCGCGATGTCTCTGTACTGTGAATGTGAATGCTGGCATTCAATCCCTATCAGTCCAACCAGCATCGCCTCAGCGGCCAACAGTCAGAGGCCGGCAGGCCAAGCATGGGGCCGACAATGCCTCATTCTGTTTGATGCGGTAGATGGCATATTTTAATTCGTTGTAAACCAGGCTGCCATGTTATGGTCGGCCTCCTACATGTTGGTCCACTCGGATGGCCAACGTGTTGTTGTCTCGCGATTGCGAATAGCAGCAATCAGGTACAGTAACAGAGAGCCTGAGGACAAGTATTCCGATTTGCCATTATTCCAGTTGAAGAACTGTATCTGCTTTTGGACTGTATAGCATAAAGTAGGTGGCTAAAAGCCTTGGATGAGTCTCTCATAATAGCCAGAATAGCAACGTCAAGAGACATTCGAATGCCGCTTGTTACAACCGCCTGCTTCGCCCATGTTTTACATGGCCCTTCTTTATGCACTTGCATGATGGCAAAGCTACCGATGGGGGACAAGGTCAACTGACATTCGCCGCTGGTCTCCTGACAAGATTCTTCGTCTCCCTCTGCAAAAAAGGCCAACGTCAAGTTTCTCTCTAGTGCCCTCAGTGCAACCCTGGCTTGAGTGCGACGGCCGGTTCTTGCTCGCTCAGTCACTTCCAAATGGTGCTCCCAATCAAAGTGATAGATGGAGATAAACCCGCTCCTCAAGACAGCATCTTTGGCTTGAAGACGCGATCAGCAATGGTCTGCGGAAAAGACATTCTCGGTGGACAGCCTCCACGCTCGTGGACCACTCAGGTTACGCAGTTTCTCATCGCCTACCACGAACGAAGCGTCTTCAAGGATGAAAACGCGGACATGAAAAATCCCAATACCAATAGTGACGAATGGCAAGACCAAAACCAGCCATCACTTTACACGCTTCGTCACCCTCCTGCGCCTCCTCAATGGCATGTCCAGCGTTGGCAAATTAGAGCCTGTCTGATCCAACAGTGTTCTTTCGAGGTTCGTGAGCAGCTACCGGGCACACCCGATCTTTTTTCAGATCCTGTAAGAAGAGACTGGGAGAGCGAGTCTTATCCGGCAGATTCGGGATGGTGGGAGGAGGTTATGGCGGCGCTTCCGGATAGCGACGGAACGAGGAATTACGCTGCTTGTGATGAAGAGTGCGGATATTGCGGGAAGTGTGTGTTCTGAGGCCAGGCAGAGAAGCTATCGATGTTGTATCGTGACAATCCAGAATGTCGACAGAGTACTCCCTACCTGGAATAGGAACATGTGGTCGGTCTTGTTGCTCAAACGACCAATACACCCCATCTACCGAGCATCATCACATCACGGGGAACTTTGCACAAGGTATTTATTGGACAACGATATACAGACTATTCGAAATGGCCCTGTTCCCTCGGATCAACGGGTACCCTATGGCCATTCATGACATTCCGACTGTGACACGCAATTGTCTCGAGATTGTGCACGAAATGTGTTTCACAATCGCGGATCGCAATGTGCACCACCAAGATCTCACAGAAGCAATGCTTCAAAGATGGAAATATGGATCAGCCAATACTTGTCTGGGGAACAGGACCAAGGCTAGGTACTCCTCACTCTAGCGTAGCGTTTTGCAGCGCTAAGCTTTTCCGTTGGAGACGTGTCTGCCTGTTCAACAAGAATTGTCAGAGCCAGCCGAAACCTGGGAATGAGATCGGCAGGTGGAAAGCGTTTGCATCTTCGGTCCACGTCGTATCCAGCACAGTACCCGACACTGAAAAGCTTGCAGCTTGCCCTTTGCATGCTTGTCCCCCGCTCAAGACACTCCTCACTCACTCCTCGCAGACAAGGAGACGAGAATATTACGCAAGCCCCGTTAGTGGAGGAGAATTGGATCGACTGAAGGAATGGTCTGGATCCCCTGGTCGTGTGGGGATGGTGAGCGAGGCCTTTTTTAGCGACACACGGCCAGACTAGGTAGACAAAGCTATTCCCAACGAGGCTGGAGGTTGGAAAAAGGAAGCCGGACGTCCATGTTTCTAGAACGAGATCAAATCATCCTGGGGCCTGGGCGATCACTTGCCTACCCTGCGGCTCTTTGTGGGCGGGGTTCGAGTCGGATACGCGATAGTAACGTGAGAGAGAGAGAGAGAGGGAGAGGTTGGAAATGGTTGAACGGGCCGACAAAGCTGTCGAGATGGGCAAGTGGGTGTGAGACTGGTGGTGTCGTCCCGTACCAGCGAACGAAACCTCAAGTGGAAAGGTTGGTACTGTACAGTCGAATAGACAAAGAAAGTTTGACAAGTTTTTTATGGTTCCAAACTCTCCTTGTCTGTCAGTGACGAGTTGGCTGATTCATGGCCTCATATTTGACCTGGGATGATGATCATGATACGGGGCAGATGGGGGGCGGTCTATGATAGATATCTTGTCCATGGGGTTGGGAGTAGCTACCATCTCTCTATTGTGTACACAGTACTCCGTAGATGGAGCGATACCCAGTATTCAACATCGTGTCAAACGAGGGTTTAGACTACAGTACTCTATCTCGTCCATTGGTGGGCAAGGCCAACGTACTAACTTGGCTTCCCAGCCGGAGACAGTTCCCGTTGTTAGTGTAGCGGTACCGCAGGCTAGGTACTAGGTTAGTATTGGCGCCGTTGTCTCAGGGGGGACCAGTCAACTACTGTACTGTACCTAGGTAGGCAGGGTATGTACTGTGTACTAATCAATGTGTGGTTACAGATTTGATCCGTACTCGTATCAGGATGGATCCATATCACTCGACTCGACTCGACTCTGACTGAGCGAGCACGAGGATCTCATTTGATGCTGGTGATACTATTCCTGATACTACCATGTAATTGTGTGTCTGACTGTACGTCAGCGTTTCATGGAGCGCCTGTGTCATGTCCAGATGATGGCTTCAGATCGAGTGGACATCAAGTAAAACTAAAAAAAAATACGGAATAAGGAGTCCATAAGAAGCTCATATTTAGCCGCGCCCTCTCCGGCGGCGCCTAGCCCATCGTCCAGAGCCTGGGCCAAACAGCCTCTGTTGTCAATTGCCATTTCATTCATTCATTCTCCTCCTATGGATGCCAAGGTCTGCCAACCGCACCATGAGTGCCTGAGCAAATTTGCTTGTCAAACGCGAAATGAAATATACATGTACGTCACTTGAAGATTGTCTGTTTCAATAACATCGCTCTGTTTGTCCGACCTGTTTCATACACATGAGCCCAATTCCTGCAACTTGTTCTGAATGCGCGACACAAATTCCCCTGCGAATTGACTGGCTGCTTCTGATGCTGCTGCGCTGCAGGGCGATAAGATAGCGGAAGCTACCTACTGCATCAAGTGTCCAGGCCTAGCCTCTAGGTACCTATTTCAGGGCGCATGAAAGGGATTAGAGGGCTGGGGGGCTCCCCAACCTCCACTATAGACTATGGTCACCCCTGGGGGACGTCCACGCCTCAACGTCGCATCGCATCCATCTCCAGGCGGGCTTCAAAGTCCCCCGTCGTGTCCTTTCCAATCCATCCATCTCATACACCCCCAACCGCTTAAAAGCTCTTCGCCACCCTGCCCTGGCATCCCTCCAGTTGCCTACCCCTTGCTACTGTGCTATGCTGGGTTGGATCATCATTCATTACCCCGTCGCTCGCTCCTCGAATTCTCCTTCTTCCAACATTGCTTCTCCCTGCCACCGTTCGTTCCATCATAGTATCTGCTTCGATAATAGCGACGGCGCCAGACGACCCCGCGAACAGCTTCACACCGGACTGGTTCCGGCAAGGCAAAACACATAATATACCCTGATATCAAATCGTCCGTCAATATGCATTTCACAAAGAAGATCGACCGAGCCTTTCAATGGGCCGGCGAGAAGATGGGCGCCGAGGCCCGCACTGCCCATTCCGACGAGTTCAAGAATCTCGAGACAGAGATGGCTCTTCGACAGGATGGTATGTTTTCTCTTGTCACTGATGCAGCAACCGCCTCTAACAACAACCCTAGGCATGGAACGTATGCAGCGATCTATGAGCGCCTACGTCAAGTGGATGTCACGCCGCAATGAGCTCCTCGATGATAAGGAGCGTGGCACACCCATGTCGTATCTTGGTCGCACCATGGCCACACACGGCGAAGACTTTGAGCAAGATTCCGAGTTTGGAAATTGCCTCTTGTCTCTGGGTCGTGCCAACGAACGAATTGCCGGCATTCAGGATTCTTACGTTGATTGTGCCAATGCTACCTGGCTGGATAACCTCGAGAGAAGTCTCGCCATGATGCGAGAGTACCAGGTATGTCGGATCCAAACATGTATCTGCCGGCTGCTGACCAGAGTAGAACTCTCGCAAGAAGCTCGAGAATCGACGCCTCGCCTACGATGCCAGTACCAACAAACTCTCCAAGGCCCGTCGGGACGATTTCCGCATCGAAGAAGAAGTCCGCATGAACAAGGCCAAGTTTGAGGAGACCAGCGAGGACGTCTTGCGCCGTATGCAGGACATCAAGGAATCAGAGGTTGACAATATTACCTCTTTGACCCAATTCCTCGATGCCGAGCTCGACTACCATGAGCGCTGCGCCGAGGAGCTTCGCCGCGTTCGCCAGAACTGGGCAGGAGCTGCAACAGGCTCTCCTGCCAACGCTCCTCGAATCAACCGTAGCCGATCCAACACTGCTCGCTCTTGGCAAGAGCCCCGTCACCAGGCCGTCTACGAAGAGCCTGAGCCCGAGCCCGAGCCCGCTCGCATCCCACACCGCTCCCCTGGCAGCCGTCTTGCGCCGCCTCCTCCCCAGCCTGCACGACCCCCGATTGGACGCGCCTCGACGTTTGAGGGACGCAGTTCCAACTCGACGGCTACACCATTGGCCAACCTCCGAGTCCCAGGTGCTCCTCTTCAACGCGTTGCTACTGACAACGGTTCATATGGCCGTCACGCGCAAGACGATGTATTCTCCGATGATGTCTCGACGAGCCGAAGCGGCAGTCCAGACTGGGAGCACCGCACTGCCAGTCCTGCAACTAGCTACGGAAGTCTGAGCCGCAGCGCTAGTGGTCTGGCTCTCGGAAAGAAGCCACCACCTCCTCCTCCCAACAGGGCCAAGAAGCCCCCGCCTCCTCCTCCTACGAGAAGGGAAAACTTGGGATATTGATATGTCTTAGACTGATATTGGTTAAATGATCAACATGGCTGGGCTGGCGTTTGGTTTCATATTGGGCGATAGAGTCACGTTGAATGCGACGGGCTGCTCTGGTATAATTGATTCTGTTGACTTGATCTGAACTTGATTGCGCGTGAAGCATTCGTCTTTAACTGGGGATGAAAAGAACTATAATTTACTACTACAAGATCCCCAAAATGATCCCCAAAATGATCCTCAATCTTGGAAAACCGAACCTCTGCTTTATGTGCAAGTTAGAAACTAACAATTCAGTAGACGAAATGGCGAAGAAAGCCAAGAAATCCTTGCAAAGAACCATTATGAACACAGCACGAGGCCACTTCCATATTGCCCCTTCAGTTGATGTGGTGATGTTCCGATGGTGTTGTTGGGGTGATAAGATAAGATCACGTGTCAACCAAAAGTTGTGGCAGATCACCCATGATATCGTGAAGCCGTCAAGGTCACTTTTGTTTTTCATCATCCATCACATTCACAATCACAAAATGGCGACGGAAGACGAACGCTACAGGCAGTCAAGCCAATATCGGCTTTGGTCATTCACGCCTGCAAACCTCCAGGAACTACGCGCAAAAACCAACTCCCTCGCTCGAGAACAGATCGCTCCTCGACTCGCAACAGATCCCCCTCCCGACTTCCTGACCCCCGATGAAGAAATTCGACTCGTCAAATTCTTCACCGTCGAACTGATTCGTGCTGCGCAGTTCTGCGAACTTCCTACCGAGATCCGAGCGACAGCCGCCATCTTCTTGCGGCGCTTCTACGTGACCAACTCGGTCATGACATACCCTGCGACAGACCTGCTCAAGACATCCCTTTTCTTTGGATGCAAGGCCGAGGGGTTCTTCTACAAGCTCAACGCCTTTTCTGAAAAGTTTCCCAATACGACAGGTGAACAAATCCTTGCGGGAGAGTTTTTGCTCTGCCAGGGAATCCGGTTTGCGTTTGACGTGCGACACCCTTTTCGAGCGTTGGAGGGTGCCATACTGGAACTGCGGAGGAAGCTACCAGACGAGGAGACGCGAATCAACAAGGCACACGCACGGGCGCGCGACATTCTCAAGTTCAGTCCCCTGGTGACAGATGCCTACTTCCACTATGCGCCCAGCCAAATTATGATGGCGGCGCTGTCCATGGTGGATCACGGGTTGCTCGACATCTTGGTCCCTTTGCCTGGACAGGGAGGCGATGCTAGCCAAGAGTCAGCCTTGGCAAACATGAGAGACAAGGTCTTTGGGGCGATTGACAGCTGCCGCAAGATGCTCGAGGAGGAACCACCGGAGAGAATGACCGACTATTGGGGAACGGTATGTTGTACGATGATCAGTATGAGCCAGGCAGGCTAACAGAAGCAGCCCGAGATTGTCAAAGCGATGAAGCCCTTGCGAAAGAAACTGCAGAAATGCCGTGATCCCGATCGAGCGAACCTGGTCAACCTTCAACGGGCGAGACGAGAGCAGGCCATGAACAAAGAGAAGAAGGTAGCGGCAAACGAGGACGGAACGGTATTTGGGGATGGCGAGTCGAGAGAGACAAAAAGGGTGAAGCTGGAGAATGCGGATCCCTTTGGTCCCCCTCTGTGAGTTGTTGGCGTTGCCGAGTGCAAGACGGTTGTCACAACAAGAGCATAGACTATGCCCATGCCCTGGCTGCCTGGGAACTCAATTGGAATCGATATCACCTCGACACCAGGTCAAGACGCCTGCACGGGCCAAAGATCAACCCAATCGGCAACTGCCAACACTTGAGCTGGTAGAACTAGGACCGCGGCCTTGCTGCGCTATGTTGCTTTGGCGGATTTCAGCGAGTCTGGACCATATCGGATCATTGGCTTTACCGATCTACGAGCTGACTCCAGATTTCTGCATCCCTCGGGCTCTTGGCGTTAGCTTGGCCGGCCTGTAGAGTTGAAGGGAGCTCTTGGACATCCTATGAGAGAGCTGGAATGCTGCGCTAGCAATTCATAGCCCTTGGCAGCATGTTCAACTCTGGATCACGCCTTTCCAAACGACTGTTGGCCATACAGCAGCCAGCTCTGGCGTCTGGAAACTAACTTCTGCGATACTTTAAATCAAGTCTATGACGATATCACGGCACCGGATCGGTGCGGGCGAGTGGGGTATCCGGGCGAGGGAAGTGGAGGAGGATCGGACTAGACCGAATCGACACCCACGGGTGAGCTCATGGCGAATCCCGTATATTGCTGGCAGACAACGAGGTTGGTTGTGTTGGTTGTCTGTTACGCGGTCGGCTGCCTCCCAGAACGGTCCAGAGACTGCACAAACCGGCTTTTGTGTGAGCAAGGTTAGTTATCGCAGTGAATAGCAAATAGGAATCGTCCATTATCCAATTGATTCTCTCCCGGATCACAGCATAAGCTTCACCCCCGGCTTCCGGCACACGACAGCTTCATAGCTCAGCCCGCAGCGCAGCGCATCGCATCGCACCCTGGACGTTGCCTCAGACAAGAGCCTTGGCGTGGGCTGAGTTGCACCGCTTGCGCTTTTGAGACAATAGTTGGTTGCTCTGGGCTCCTGGCCAGTAATGGCGCTTAACGTCTTGGATTGTGTCATTGACTCTGGTTGTCCTGCATCGAGACTGGTCGATGAGGCTCGTGCTGGGTGAAGCTCTACCAATTGGATGGGAATCAGCCGCAAGAGCTAACGGAAGTTATCGTCTGGGTCTGGGGATTCTGGGCACTTATAAGCTGTCTTGCCCCCCCGTGCTCTGGATGCCCGACCAAGATTTAAGCTCAATTTTAGGTTAATACTATCATCATGAAGCTGCAATCTATCACTACTCTCGCCCTCTCGGGCTATGCTGTTGCCCAGAGCCGCCCCAACCTCACTGCTGCTTTGGATGCGGAGAACTCTACCCTCTCTTCGCTCAATGGTAAGTATCACGCTGCTGCCCAGCACATGTTGCCGTTCAGTTGCTGACTTGTCCAGGCATCCTCAGGACCCAGCCCAGCCTGCTTCAAAGCCTTGCCCGTCTCAGAAACGTCACCATCCTGGCCCCGAGCAACGATGCCATTGAGGAGCTGCTCGCTGACGAGGGTATTGCCAGCCAGATCGAGAATGATCCTGGCACTCTTGCAGCTATCCTCCAGTATCACGTCCTCAATGGAACGTACTATGCCAGCAACATCACCGACGCGCCCGTCTTTGTCAGGACGGCTCTTACCAACTCGACATACGCCAACGTCACTGGCGGACAGGTTGTTGAGGCTCTGGCCCAGAATGAGACTGTCAGCTTCTACAGCGGTTTCCGTGAACAGTCCAATGTTACCCAGGCTGTAAGTGATGCATCATGTCTTGTTGATGAATGAATGTCGCTGACCCTTTTAGGACCTAAACTTCACCGGCGGTGTCATCCACATCGTCAACCGTGTTCTCAACATCCCCAAGAACATCTCCGACACTGCCATCGCGGCCAATCTCTCTGCCATTGCAGGCGCCCTCACCGAGTCCAACCTGGTCTCCAACCTCACCAGCGCCAGGAACATCACCGTCTTCGCGCCCAACAACGGCGCCTTTGCCAATATTGGTTCCATCCTGTCCAACCTGAGCGAGTCTGACCTCGAGAACATTCTTCAGTATCACGTCGTCCCCAACATCGTCGGCTACAGCAGCACACTTGAGGATGGCACTCTCGACACCGCTGCTGGCGAGACGGTGAACATTGAGGTTGAGAACGGGACTGTCTGGGTCAACGAGGCCAAGGTTATCATTCCTGACGTCCTCATCGCCAATGGTGTCCTCCACGTCATTGACGGGTAAGTTTGACGTTTCCTACATCTATCCCATTCCAAGCTGATGTGTTATAGTGTCCTCAACCCTGAGAACCCCGAGGCTACCGCTGACCCTACTGCTACCGCCCAAGAGCCCGCGTTCACCGGTGCCAGCTCCGTCAGCGACGTTCCCTTCACTTCGGGGGTGCCCGAGCCTACTGAGCAGGCTACTGGTCTCTCCCCTTCCACCTCGACCGAGGGCGCTGCTCAGGCAACTGCTGCGATTGCTCTTGGTGCGCTGCTTGGTGGTGCTGCGCTCGCCATGAACTTTTAAGCTGTTGGTACTGGTTGTGTGTCAGTATATACGACTGGGTAATAGTTGATGTGAGATGGTGTTAGTTTAATGGTCAATGATTCTAATGAGATGTACAAGTCTATTCGATTGCAGCATGTTGGTGAGTTCAATGTGTATGTTTAAGTTGATGAACTTTGCTGTGCTTCTGCCCGAGAAGTCTGTTTTCTCACCATTGATAAATAACACGGTTTCTATCTAGCATTTATACCCAAATGCTTACACAATTAATTACCAATAATCAAGGTAATGGACAAGGCTGTCTCTTGTATAGGTCCCCTCCAACAGTCGCATTAATCATGTGTAGCAGTCCCAAGCTTTAAGACACATGGGAGACGTTGGCTCATATCAGTTTACACAATGGAATAATATAATTATTACAGCTAACCTAGACCATGCTGGACTATCAATGACGTCAGATTGTAAATTCACTATATTTCTATATTACATATCCTTTCCCATTAGCAATCAACCTCTCTCACTTACCGCTGCGTATTATATCGCCAAAGCGACGCAAGCATAGTAAATCTATTCACTGGTTAATATGCCTCTAGCCCCTTTCTCATCTCTCCGTATCTCTAAACACCTCATCCCAGCCTACAACCTCATTCCCAACACCAGCATCCAAAACAAGCCTCTTCTAATCTACCACTCAGCCTTTCAACGCCCAGTCTCACCCTCCTCGATAGAATCTCACCTTGGTTCTATCGGCGCCGTGACTCCTCAATGGCGCTACACAATGTACAGCACCACGCACTACCACAGTGCATCCCACGAGGTCCTCTGCATCAGCCGCGGGAGGGCACGGCTGTGCTTTGGCGGCGAGGACAATGAGGGACGCGTGGAACCGGTGGTGGAAGAGGGCGATGTAGTCATCGTGCCGGCTGGGGTCGGACATCGGCTGCTGGAGGACTTGGACGGTGGGTTCGAGATGGTAGGGAGCTATCCGGAGGGGTTTGATTGGGATATGTGCTATGGCCGTCGAGGCGAGGAGCACAAGGTCGATGCCATCAAGAGCCTAGAATGGTTTCGGCGGGATCCGTTATATGGTGATAAAGGACCGGTGACGGAGGTTTAAAATGAATATACAAATCGCTCGATGGCTTCCTTCAAAACTGTCTATGGGGCCTGCGAGCAGCCGCGCTTCTTTATTCTTTGCCGCTGCTACGGTCGAGTCGACGAGGACCAGCAGAATCTACCGATCAGGACATGGGGTTTGTGGATATTTGGGACATAATAGGAAACAATTGTATTCGATAGGTTACATTTCATAGTTAAAACATAGTGTCAGGCCTTGGACTCTAACTTTGGATCCAGATGTATCGCACCATCAGATGGTGTCTCTGCGGCCTCATCCCTCTACTGCCAGACAAGTTTGATAATTCAATCGAGCGAGACCCTGGAAGAAAGGAGATAGTCTAGATCAGCTTAGAGCCTGGGTATATCATGAATCGAGCGGGCCTGCAGCAAGGGCCATGGTAAACAAGGTCATTAGACTATGGAACCATTGAAGAGAGCGTGGAGGATGATTCCAGCACTTGCTATTGCTCTGCTCTTTCGGCCTGTAGTTGGTTGATGTGAAGAAACTGAAAACCCGCAGGGGCGTTTCTATACCTTGATTCTTGTCGCGTTGTGACAATGATACTGTAGCTCACATTGATTTTAAAAGCTTGGGGGCAATATAAAATATTCTATCCAGTATGTTACGAGAGACTTACAGACGATGACGGGCTTACTATTTTTCGGGACTCTCTTGAGACAACAGAGATAGATAGACATTGGTATTCACAAGTCACATTCGATATCATAAATCACCTCGATATTGTCAATTTGAGTTAGAACTACCTCGCGAGGCAAACACTTCCGACCAAGGTACCTATACGCGCATCTCTCGCTGCGTAGCCCAGACAATGTGCCACTAAGTCAGGCCACAGATGATGGCGGCGGTAACAACTCCAGCGGGACTTTTCTCATTCTTAGCAGTTTGACTTGATAACATGAAGGTAGCACGTACCAGCCTAAGAGGTCAGAAAGAACGGTGTTGAGATCAATCGGACCTTGAACGCAATCCGTGATTCCGGGAATCGCACGGAGACACTCAAGGTCAACTGCACGAGCAGACAGATCAGGCTGACGCTTCTCGAGTTTGGGAGCGACGGCCGCGAGGGCAAGGGTGGGGAGAGCAAGAATAACGGCAGGCTTCATAGTGATGTGGATTGCTTTTGGTTGTGAGATTGCAGCAGATGTGATGTGATGGTGAAAGCTGTAGTTTGGAAGGGAATAATGGGCGGACGACGGGGTCTTTTTATATTTCTCTGTCGTCGACTGGGTGCAGGTTCTCAGAACCATATCAATGCTTCTGCTCAACCCCAGAGTCTGATCCGGAGGGACATTCGTACAACAATATCTTTGCTTTTTCCCACCCCGATCTAATAATATTCTAGATGGGACAACTTGCAGCGGCTGTACCACGTCGCTTGGAAAACATGAAAACATAGAGTAAGCACGATATCCGTGCCCAGAAACTCGGGCCTCGAGCATGAAAGCCGATGATGCCTCAACTGTGCAACGGTGGAGACAGTAAGCTTCACTTGGACAGGTTCTGCAGTGACGATGGAGATATGCTTTTGTTCGAGTTGCTGTTGGAAGGCGATGCGATGCGTATATCTCGACCCTCATCCAAGATTCTACCGGAGATGATGGAGATATAAGTGACATTCTCAACTTCAAAACGTAGTTTGCTCCCATCTGGGCTCATGAGTTCGTGATAGCTATACAATCAAACAGGAAGACATGTCGTAGTGGTCTTGATACCCATCCACACGATATGAATGGACTGTAACGCTGACAAAGTTATCAGTCATCCAGCTGCATATGATTTGATCATCTATCCAGAAAGCTGTTACTTCATAAGCTACTGTTATGGGCTTCGTATATCAGGTGGTACGCCACCTAACTTGCAGAAATCGAGATCAGGTTGTACAGTGACAGACCTAGGGCTGGTGCCTTTTTACTGAACTAGAACTGGAAGACCAGGTCGCCAGACAAAGCTTTTCTCTTTGCTTTGCACATGAAAAGAAGTCAAGAATCGAACTTGGAGTAGTTCCATGTTCAACACTCAAATCGATCGGGATGAACTGCAAAACAGGCCGAGCGAACATGAGCGAGGTGGTCAGAATCCGGGGTCAGACGCAAGGGATCTCCCACGGGCCGTCATGTAATGTAACCCCAAGTTTGAACAATGTCAGCATCTACTCTGACCGAGTTCCGCTCCCCTACCACTTCGCAACTTCATGGTAAACTCTCGAGAGCCGAGACATCTACGATGGGCATGAGACAACAAAAGCCAAGGCAGTTTAGATACTATACACTCGTAATGGGCTGCTTTTGCTACTTGCTCAGGTCGATAGTTATTTTTTACCATTCATTAGACCCCTTGGTAAGCAGCTCAACCAAGTCTGGACGATCAAACTTTCTAGCAATGGATAGGGGCGTATCTCCGTTGGCTCTTCTGGCATGAGGATCGGCACCTTTCTCCAAGAGGCGTGTTACAACCCGCTCATGCCCGTACTCAACAGCCCATGATAGGACTGTTCTGCTTCCAAGGCTTTGCTCTTCAAGGTCCTCCTTTTGCAGATCGATGTGACCTTCTGAAATCAACACGTCCACGGCTTCCGGTGCATCGTTCTGAATTGCCCAAGCCAACGGTGTCCATCCGTCAATGTCCTTGTCTCTGAGGCCCGAGCATCCATGCTTTACGAGATTCCGCAGTACATCTGCGTGTCCACCAGCAGCAGCCCAAGATATAGGGCCCCTTTGATCTCGATCAAGAATTCCTCTGTCTACTTGTTTGTTTTTTAGGAGAGTCTTGACAACCTGAACCTTGTTCTCCCCAGCCGCCCAGACGAGAGCTGTTTTCCCGGTATTGTCAGTAGAGTTGACATGGATATCTGCCAAGCTAAGCAAGCATTTCACAACATCTTGCATACCCTCCCCAGCTGCCCAAGATAGAGCTGTACGACCATCTCTGTCTTTGTGGTTGATATCGACCCCCTGCCTTGCTAGTTTTACAACAAGTGAGAGATGCCCTCCGTGACAAGCCCATATGAATGGCGTTGTCTGCGAGGTGTCTGACTCCTCGACATGGTGGTTTGGATGGCCAAGAAAGAGGTCGACTATACTCTCGTAACCGTTGACGCAAGCAAACGACAAAGCACCCTTGTTATTTCCGCCAGGCATGTTAGGGTCCGTCCTAGCATCCGAAAGTAGGGCTTTGACGCAATCCAACTGTCCATGCTCAGCTGCAGCAGTAAGAGCTGTTGTTGAAAGCCCCGGATGCTTGTAATTTGGGTTGGCGCCGCTATCCAGAAGCAACTTGAGCGGTTCTAAGTGGCCGTTCATGGACGCCCAGATCAACGCTTGATCCTTGGCAGATGAATCAAACGTTTTGTGATTTAGGAGGTCTTGCACAGTTTGGTGCAGGTTGAAGTAGGATGCCAGAGCTAGCGGGCTGAAGTTTGTAGGGTCGTGGTCTAGATGCGTTGTTGGATCCGCCCAGTGGAATTGAAGCCAGTTTCGACATTCGCCTCTGCTGGTATCAAGGAGAGCTTTTGCTGCGTCTCTCAGTTCAAGAGACGCAATAGCTTCGCATTGCGAAAGATGTCGAGCCCAGTTCAGCGAGGCATATTCGTAGAAAGAGTATCCAGAGACAACCCTTTTGCACGCATCTTCATCTGGAACACCAGTCTCGGGAAAGATGTCGATCTGCAAGTCCTCTCCGTCATCCCATAGCCCGATTGCGAGACTCTCATCTGATGATACGCTCTCAGTCAGAGACGGGGATGGGTCGGCCTGGTAAATGTCCCCAGCGAAGTCCCCAAGGAGCAGATACCAAATGCAAGCATAGGCCATTTCAAGAGCACAGTATTCTCCCGTGGTAGTCAAGGAGAAATCATGGGCGTGAGCCTGGAGGAATTCTTTGGCGGTTTGGTGCACCAGTGTAACCTTTTGATCCGATATTCTAATCATCGGGCCCAGAATTGCTTGCATCGTGTGATCTATTGCGGCCTGGCTATCGCCAGAAACCTCGTTTGCTGTTGAGTGAGTTGCTAAAACTGTAAAGGAGGTGTTGATCTCCTCTAGACGAAGTGGCCTTGTGCTCGCAACCAAGAGTCTGAGGAGCTTGAAGGCAATAGTCGCATGCTCTGAAGGAATCTCTGACAGAAACTTGAAGTATGTTGCTTCAAGATTAGAAGGAATAGTCGATACAATCCTCTCCAAGTCTCTCTTTGCCGTCAAGTGGCTATTGTCCATGGAGGAGAGCGCCATGTGAACCCACAGAAAGCTGTGATCGGCTCGCGATGTCAAAGAATCAGAGATAAAGTTCCTGACATCGGTCGAGAAGTGCCGCTGGCGGGCAAGTTGATCAACCCTTTCTTCTATGAATCTCTGCAGACTCTCGGCATAGGCAGGCTCGCTACTGTCGATGGATAGTTTATAGTTGGTCAAGCTTGGGTCTGAACACATGTCTTGAATGGGCCGACTAGTCACAAGGAACTTGATTTGAGAATCTGCGTCGGATTCATTGACGAGCTCACAGATGGCTTCGAGTAGATGCCGACGGGTGACATGCTCGCATTCATCCAACGCATCGAGAACGACGTATAAGCATCCTGACTCGGCATCATGGACCATGGCGACGAAAACGCCCCATAAAGCTGAGAAGGACTGTACCATACTCGGGCCTCGCAGTTGGTAAGCTTTTCGAATATGCCGGATCAGTGAGCGACGGTGATGCACCAACTGCGATATCAAACCCATCAGAATGAAGTTGGCATCCTTTTGCTGGGTGATTTTGTTGTCGCAAAAGTAAACCAACGTGTTGGTGCCCAGATGCTGGGCCATGAATAGAGACAGCATTGTCTTGCCAGACCCGGGATAGCCTGCCAACCAGAGAACAGCGTTCTCCTGGCTCTCGACCCAAGAATTGTATGTTGAATCAGCAAGTAGCCAATCGCAGGTTCCAGGAATTACTCTCGGGAGCAGACGTTTATAGTCTTGAACGTCAAAGACATTGAAAAGCGCCATGCACGCTTTCTCATCCGCGGTAAAAGCTAAGATGTCAGCCCAGCCCAGACAACTGGCTTGCCACTTACATACATTGCTCTGAGCGTGTCGGGCTTGCCGGCCCAGTAGTCTTGTCCAAATGTCCGAGGATGATTCTTTTGAGGCTTTGAGCTATCGCCTTGTAGCTTTCAGTTTCCCCAGGAAACTTGCAGATCGTCCTGTGGTCTTCAAAGAGCGGAACCGCATGCTCATGAGAAAGACCAAGAACGCCTGACGTTCGGTCAACGATCTATCCTGTCAGCATTTCTCTATGCATCTCGTGGCGAGGGAATGTCACCATTTTGCTCACCAACGGCGAGATTGGTGTCGGTTCGGTCTCGTAAAACGAACTAACGCTGATGTCTCTCAACCTGTGCAGGGCCGACAAGGTCAGATCATGCAGTGCTGGCGCGTTCTGCTTCAGCTGAGACAAGAGGTCTGTCCGGACGACTGGCGGCTGTGAGAATGCAAGTGGTAGGATGTTGGCCACAAAGCCCGCAGGACTGGCCGAGTTTGCCATGTCGCTACCGCCATGTGGCGTACCCAGAAATACAACGCCGATGATGGATTCGAGAGTCGAGCCGTGTGTGCTTCTATCCTCGTGAGCAAACACAAGCGCCTTTTCGTTAGCTTGGTGCTGTAAACCCGCGAGCGGGATGGCTACTTACCTGCTTGAAGACAATTCCACCAAGGCTGTGGCAGATGAAAACGATGGGACGTTTCGACTTGAAAATCTAAGCTTGATTCGAGGTTCGCGAGGTCGGCGGACAGTACTAACCGGTGATCGATCTTGCACATCCCGTATTGAGCTGAGCAAATTCCTCGACGACTCTTGTATCCGAGCCATAGACGAGCTAAAGACTCTGGAAGGATATCCATACGTAAAGATCCTAGAACCGGGTAGGAAATTCGGTAAAAGATCTTGTAGCCACATGGTCCCGTTGGAATGCCTCCATGTCGAGAACGGGCTGCCGTTGAGACCATGAACTGCGATGATATCGACAGGATACTCATCGCTTTCGGACTTTTGGTTGACTGGGAGCAGTCCGTATCTAGATGCCTCAGCATCGCCAGAGACCACATCTGGCGATGGAGAGGCCTGTCGCTTGGCCAGCTTGTTTTTAATCTTGTCGAGACTCTTCATCCTGACGTTGAAGGAGGAAGAGCTGATCATGGCAAATGCTGATTGTTTGTAGGAGAGTGGACCACGTATTCTCTGATAGGTTTTGTAAGCGCCCAGTATGCATGTTTCCTTGTTCTAACAAAATCAACGTGTCTGCCCACACAAGACAAGACGTCTACCAACCAATTGATTGTATAACAAGTTCTATTGGTTATTTGTTCTACCCCTACAGACCTGACCTGACCCATCACTCTTCAGACACGCCACCCTCGTCAAGCACATGGTTTGCTGGACGCTCAGGCACGAGGAAAACCGCAAAGGATGTTGAAGGGAGTGAGATGCAGAACATGGCAAATGCAACAATGAGGTTGGTGAGAGATGGCACTCTGGCTGCACCAACGCCAAAAGCTAGGCACGATCCAAGAGACTCGAAAGACCTGACCAGGCCGACGGCGAGAGTCAGGGTTTCAACGTCGTCGAAAAAGGTCCCGATGATCCAGTATACAAACATGTAGTGAGATTCATTCATAAACCTACAGAGTTAGAATATTGATCATGGCTGTCAAGACTTTCCACCTACCGAAGAAGAACTTGCACAGCAAAGCCGCGGCCAAATCCAGGGAGATGCCAGTCCAAAGTAACACGGGGGTTGGCGCTGCGATACTCCAACTCCATGGCGAATTGCCAACCAAACAGCGCAGTCATCAAGACTGCCAAAAAGACCCATGTGAACTTGGCAAGCTGTGGTCGACTAAAGTACCTGAGATCAAAGAACCAGCCCCAAAAGACGTTTGCGGCGGTTGCAGCGATGCCCGACGTCAAAGAGGCCAAAGCACGAGCGCGGACAGAAAAGTAGTTGACGAGGTAGATGCCAAGGTACGTGCTGTTCCAGTTGAAGCCGACGAGGATGGGAATCAAGAGGTAGAACTGCCTGCGTCTCAACAGAGCACCCCATCGCCTGCACTGTTGTTTGATGCTCTTGCTTGTCTTGGTGCTTGGCAGCTTGGAACCGTCGGCGCGAATGACTTTGTCGGGGGGCGATATGAGCAGGGAGAGAGGAAGGCCAAGGCACTGCAGAGCGATCAGAACCAGGTACGTCGTGTATCCAACACGGCCTCTCTGTCCAGATCCGACGTTGAGGGATAGTTGGATCGAAGAGCCGATGAGCTGACCTAGTTCTCGCAGACCAAGCCAGATTCCAGTGAACTTTCCACGATCCTTGATATCACCATATCCCAGGGCGATGGCACCCTCAGAAGCCCACAGGGCCGATGCGCCAATACCGCAAGTAGCACCTCCGAGCAGGACGAACCATTCGGTTCCGTAGCGGTTGTTGGTGTAGAGGGATGCAGAATAAGGGGCATATCCAAGAGTACCAATGACAAGAACCCACTTCAGACCAATTTTGTTGGCCAAGATACTAAACAAGGAGCAGCCAAACACCATGATGCCAAAGGTGAGAGAGTTGGCGCCGTTGACAAGGTATGGCTCTTGTTGGCCACCAGCACCGGTGTCTGTGTACGTACGCATAGTAGTTAGAGACCACGTAGAAGGGACATGAACAAAGTTTGACGCACTATTGAGGGCATTCCAGATGCCTGGTTGAGTAAAGGAGATCGAGCCAACGACGACAACGTTGAACAGCGGACTGCGATACCATCGAGTGAAGCGCGAAACAGGCTTACACTGCTCTTCCGAGGCCATATTCTGTTGTTCACTGACATCCTTGGGCACATCTTTATCGCTGCTATTATCCATCGTAGCGACTGGTATTCTTTTCTTCGTCTTTTTGGAGACGGCTACTTACACCAGAACCAGCAGCAACCCATAGTAAACTTGGAGCAGCCCTTTTCTTATACGGCATTGCCATTCGAGATTTTCATCAGAGGTCCCATCAAGAGTGGACTGCGTGTGCCTAGATTGGTGCTTAACTCTGCCTGATTAGGCTAGAATCGCAACTCGTCCGACAGTCGATCCCAAGATCGAAGTAGACAATCCCACTTTGCGGGTTTTCGTGCTTGACAGGGCCAATGGCGACATGAGGGACCTGTTGGGAGCCAGTCGTCAGCGTAGAGACATTTCTCTGCAGAGAAATCAAATATCCCATAGTAAACCGGGTGGATAGACCACCTCCGTGGCTCCGTCTCGGCGCCGTCTCTGCCCGGACAACCTCCCGAGTCGATATCGGAGCTGTCACGGTTGACCAATCACGTCTGGATAAACCCAAGTTAATTCCGCGTCTCCGCTTCATCTTCTCTGACCCCGACGTTTTATTCTCCTTCTCACGGCCTCGAGTCTTGCCCTGCGGTGCTCTCGGTCATAGATCAACCGCCGACTCTCTCATCATGGCGGGGCGACACTCGGACATGCAGAGTCGAGTATCCCCGCAAGGCGATGGACATGGACATGGACAGGATTCACCGCGCCCCAGACAAGCAGCTTGTCTTGTGTGTCGTCGATCCAAGATCAAGTGTGATTGGAAACCTCATCAGGCCCGATGCAGGAGATGCGTGCAGCTCGACTGCGAGTGTATCCGCCCTGCATATCACCCCGGAAGGCAAAAGGGCATTAAAAAGTGAGTGTCTCTGCCTGTCTGGCCACCGATACTGACCCCGTCTGCCAGTAAGCGCACCGGGCTGGACAAGGCCCTCTTTCAGATCGACCAGGCCGTCAAGCGCGCTCGCTCGGCTGCGCAGAAGAGCCCAGAGGATGACAGGATACTGTCGCATCTGCAGCATCTGCTCAGCGGTGCCAATACGCCTGAACCGCCACCGACGCGCGGTTATGCGCCCGCTGCTGACGGAGAGGAAGAGTACTCGGAGGAGGAGGAGGAGGACGACGAGCAAGACCCTGTAGTGATGCCCGACTTTATTCAGAGAACGCAGCAGAGCCTTGCCATTGACGATGCCGAAAACCCCCTTCAATTGCTTGCCAGAGCATCCTACATCCAGCCGTCGCCCGAGTCGCGGCATGGCAATTCACCACAGCAAGCCCATACCGCCAGCACCACGGGACAGACCGAGGATGAGATTCAAGCCTTCTTCGCGCCCGCTCAGGTGCATCTGGACATTGGACACGATGTTGATCCTGTATCGCTGGGGCTGGTGTCTGAGGATGAGGCCGACAAGCTGTTCAACTTGTGAGTTGTTTATCCTTCACGCCACGCTTGCTGACCGCGTAGCTTTCATCGCAATCTTGCACATACACGATGGGGACTCGATCCGAGGATTTACACTGTCGAATTCACGCGTTCGCGATCTGCGTTTCTCTACACGTCCATCATGGCTGCATCGGCTCTCTTTATGCCATCAGCGGCCGCTCTCTCGAAGCGGCTCTCCAACCACGTCAGGACTCTTGCGCACCGAGTCGTGGTCAACCGGTACAGATCTGTAGAGATTGTCCTCGCCTTCATGGTCAACATCCCCTGGATGTTTCCCGGCCAGCATTCCACCGACGATGAGACGTGCACCTACATCTCAATCGCCAACACAGTAGCTACTGACCTATCGTTGCACAAGAGTCTTGTGTCGCCCGAAATGCTGGGCTCTGGCTCTGGGATAGGCCTCGCCCGGGGGGACTGTCTAGACCCCAGAGCTGCGTTGGCCATGGACGGCTTTCCTGAGATTGATCCGTGGTCTGACAAGGGACGACTCTTTCTTCGAAACCGAGAGCGGTGCTGGCTTTCATTATTTGTCCTGGAGCGAGGCATGTCGCTAGCCCGAGGACGACCGTTTTCCGTGCCAATGACTAGATCGCTAAAGGATTGCGACAACTGGCACCGTTCCGAATATGCCGATCCGCTGGATGGGCATCTTGTCTCCATGGCAGTTCTGAGAAGGGATCTAGATGCTCTGTTCGCCACCGTTCGCGCTCTCTGCGACGGATCGCAGATGGCCTCGAGTGATGGCTCACTGATCGCTCAGTCGTACGTCCTCATACCTCGACTCTGTGCGTGTACTGCTGTGCTAACCCCGTCAGAATACAAGGCTCAATTGAACGTTTCTTTGATCAGTGGTACACCGAATGGGGCGTCTCTATAGGAAAAGGCCCAGGTAAGATTCATCGTCTGCTCGTAGGCCACGCTGACCAGTAGATCGCCGCCTTCCTCCATACGTCGAGATTCTCGTCACGCACACACGGCTGTCTATATACGGCGGCGTGATAAACCATCCCACAGCACCGCTCGAAGTACGACGCTTCTTCCACACCGCTGGTCTCTCGTCCGCTCTCAACGTCATGCGGGCTGCGATTCAGGGCGAGTCGCAGCTTCAATCGATGCCCAACAACACCGCCATCATGATCTCGTTCGCGGCTTGTTTCGCTCTCACCATCAGCTCCTACGCCACTGGAGGATCTGCCCTAGCACCGAGCGTCCGCAACCTCATCGACGAGACGGCAACCGTTCTTGAAAGGATAGGCAAAGTGACGAGACATCGCAATGGTCTCTCGATCAAGTATGGAAAGTACTTGAAGCAGATCGTCAGACGAGCAGCGACGGGAGATGGCATAACCGGTTCCGGAATGCCTGTTGTTACTGAAGCGCCCATCACAACTCCCACCTTTCTGGATCAGCAGTCATTGTGGCCAGAAACTCTACAGTTCTCGGCCATGTCAGACGATCAGATTGTTCAAGCTCTCAATCAGCCAGGCAATGACTTTGAGCCTTCATTCGGCGGGCTATCATGGAACGACATGTCGAATTTTGAATGGCTTTATTGGCCAGAAGTTGGTATATAGTAGTATGCAACATATTCTCTCAGTCACAATCAACGAAGCGGTTCAGGTTCAGTCGATTGAATTCCAGTGCCCAACCAGCTCCCGAGTGATGTCAGTTGTCGAAGTTTCTCCATGAATACAAATGTCAAAACAGTGTGTGGTCTGGAAAGTCAGCTGGGTCATGCAACAAACAGCACAGCGGAAAACGTACGTCAGTCTCAACCAGGCGGGCGTCCAGCCTCTCATGAGAAATCGCGGGCCCTCCTCTCGAATACCAGTGGTCAGCACATGAACCAGGCCTTCTTTGCCGGCACTAGACTGCAGTCTACTCTTTAGGACATCTGCTGGGGCGCAAAGCGTAGTTGCCATGGTTCCAGCGGCCAAGGACGAAATGGCGTGCGTTTTTGTGTCGTCTCCGAAGCCGAGATCCAAGAGGTATTGCTTAGTAGAGGCGTATCTGAACTGTTAGTTGAGTCTCGAACTAGAGGGATACACGTACGTAGCTATCTGCGAGACGTCTTGAATAGTTAGTAGAGAGGTCTTTCGTATCTAGGAAGACGTACTCATCAAAGCACTTCTCGCAATATTAGGTGCAAGACCCTTCCAGAACGCTCTCATCCCCTCTTCGCTGTAGACTCTTCCCAGAGCGTTCAAGGCATGCGAGTATCCAAACTGCTGTGCAGGTGCCTTTGCTCCGTCGGCACACATGCGGACGAGAACGACCTCAGCTGGGTTACCAACCAAGCCAGCGACGCCGCCAGCAACACCTGCACAGGCTATGTTTTGTGCAACTGACAGCTTCTTGCCCGTGTAGCTCTGAACTTGGTCTGAAAAGTATGTGTGGAAGCCGAAGCGAGCGGTCGAGTATGTTCCTTGACGTAGGATAGAAGCAGACAGACCGGTCCAAAGAGATGGGATACCTGCTCATTAGCTAGGCTTGCAGTGTCATAGGACAACTTACCGTCTCGTGCAGCAAACCGATACAAGACGTTGAGCATGGAGGCGTTTGATTTCAACACTTGCATCCGACTGATTTGTTAGCGGTGGACTTTGATAAAGGGCAGTACTAACTATTTCGTTTGATCCAAAGGATGTGCTTGACAAGTCAGTAGAGCTCCTTCAATCTTTTTCACATGTACATACTGAAGCACACTGCCATACAGGCCGCCGCACCGCTATGGATGTCAGTTTATCTCACTACATCAAAGGCAAACAGACATACCCCAGCCAGAATGGCTCTCTGCTTTTCTTGCCTGAGCCCATATTTGACAAGACGAAGAATGTCGATCACAGCCCACAGACTCTCCATCACTCTCCTTCGCTTCACCAGGTTCTTGTATACTTGCTCCGATCGTCGGATGCAAATCTAGCTCCGACCGTTTCGGCCCCCGGAATGTGGGGTCGGCCCGGTCGGTCCCAAGTCTAGCTCCGGCCATGACGGTCACTCTCACAAAACCGCATCATCCCTCGGTCGCTGTATCCAATGTCGCACAACGAGAAGACGCCCGACATGTCGAAGCTTTCAGCACCGCTCAAAGCCCTCATCAATGCGCCTTTTGCGCGCCCTGGGCCTCGTCCGGCGCCGCAGCAGGTCCAGGAGCTGTATGAAGCCATCGCCAGTGACGCCTCTATCAGGAACCTCGGCACTCGGTCCTGGCTGACTGTCTCTGTATGTTTCTTGCCTTGCAATCAATGTCGCGTAGTTCTAACGAGTTCAGGCCGCTGCCACCTTTACCCTCAACTCGCCCGACTCTCTCCCCGTCCTTCACCGCGTCGCGTCGTCGAAGCAGCCCAGCTCGGCCGCGCAAAACGCAGAGTTCATTCGCGAAATCGGACTCAAGTGCATCAGCTTCAATGGTATTCCACGCACCATCAATTCCCTCAATGCCTTCTATGCATCACTCCCCGAGCATGTCGCATCCAAGCTTAGCACGAAACCGAGCCGACAACCTACGTCGCAAAACATCGACAACTCTCTGGCGCGCGGTCGCCATCTGTGGGATTCAATCTACAGGCCATACGAAGACAAGCTGCATGAAAAGCTTGCACTGGCACACCCCGATCTCCCTGTCTATATCCTGGGCAGCCACTATTCTGCTCTTCTGTCCGATCCTCCCGCTGCCGAACGCGACTCGTTGGCGAGCGTCGGACGAATTCATACGTCCATGGTGGCCATCTCTTGCTTAAGGGCGCAGACCGGCGTTGGGCCTCAGGTTCTGTCACATGTTTTTGGTCTACGGAAAGCGCTCGAGGACGGAAGCTACAAGAGCGACAAGGATGGCGAGAGTGAGGAGGCTGTCAGGTACCTGGCCAGCGACGAGGGTAATCACTGGATCTTGAACACGGTGGACAAGATTGTAGAAGCGATTGGCGGAAGCAGCTTTGCGCCGGGGAGGGAGTCTAAGCTGTAGAGTCTAGCGATATCCTCTGGGATTTATCGAGTCTTGGATCATGACAGAGTACATAAACTTATAGATACCATGGAAGAGACCAGCAAATATCGTCCACCCTGACCCAACTAAGACTGGCCCTGGTACAGAGCAGCACCCTGGCCATCAAAGAATTCCTCGTCCAGGAGCGAGAGGAGAACCTTTTGACCAGCCCACTGCTCCACCACGTTGGGGCGAATCTGCTCAGGAGGGAGAACAAAGCCGTACTGGCCATTATCCCGGAGCTCAATGGTGTAAGAAAAGTCTGCCTCGCCCACGCTGTACACATGATCGGGAGCTGCACCCGTAGTGACGTATAGAACAGCACCGCTAGGCCCAAAGGTGAAGGTCGTGCGGTCCTCGGAGCTGTCGCGAATGGCCTCACTGACCAGCGCGGAAGCCTTGGTCCACTTGCCGAGCTCGGGGGCATACAGCGTCTCCTTGTAGCCGAACGGAGACAGGATGTACTGGCCGTATACAGATGCCAACTTTTCCTCCACGTCCTTGTTGCCGTGAGTATTTACACGAAAGACCTTGTAGCCATCGTAGGACTTGATGTCTTCTTTAGGAGCCGCAATGGCACCCACGGCGAGGAAGAGCAGTGAGACAGCAGAGCACCTCATGAGGAGAACGAATGAATGAGTTGTCAATTGAATCGATGCGAGCAACAGCGCAGTGTAGCTACCTACCTACATATAAGAGCCTCTCCATGGCATGTTGATCTATACTTGCATAAGCCTTGGTTGAAACTTTTCACCATTATTCGCTAGCTACGGTACGTCTGACGATCCTTTCCTCTCGTACCGTGCCGAGCATGGCAAAGACCGACCTTCCTATCCAGCTCTGGCTTCTGCCTCTATTCACTATTATTCGCTATTCCAATTGGCAATGGGGTAACGCAACGGCCTGATCGACCGGACAACACCGTAATCAAGGTATGAGCTCAACCTCACCATTCCCCCGCTACGGGGACATGACTGTAACCAGCAGGTAGCTATCAGCAAAGCACCAGGATGCTATGGCGAATGGAGACGCAAAACGTGCCTGGTTGAGACTTGTAATTTTGATATATGCACTTCTATCTATTGCTGGTATCACTCCATCTGCTTCAAGTCGGCTGCTTCCGCAAAGTCTGCGTCTGTCTTGCTCCTCACCTCCTCGACACTTACACCAGGAGCAAGCTCCGTCAGCGTCAGCGTACCCTGCTGCCTATCAACCTCAAACACACACTGTACTGTTAGCCTCATCCATGAGCCGTATGGCAAGGGTGCTTACGAGGTCGGTAATAATAGTGCTCACTACACGTGCGCCCGTTAGAGGCAGCGTGCATTGCTGCAAGATCTTTGACGAGCCATCCTTGGCGCAGTGATCAGTCGCAACCACAATCTTGGTGTTGTCAGGGTTGGCGACCAGGTCCATGGCACCGCCCATGCCCTTGAAGACCTTTCCTGGGATCATGTAGTTTGCCAAGTCGCCGGAAGCACTGACTTGGAGGGCCTGGTTTTGTCAGCAGTGAAACGAGGATGAATGGATTGCGCAACTTACACCAAGGATTGACACATCGACGTGTCCGCCTCGAATCATGCCAAAGGACTCGGCCGAGTCAAAGACCGAGGCACCGGGGACAAGCGTCACCGTCTCTTTACCGGCGTTGATGATATCGCTGATCTGTTAGCGAATTCAGATTATCAACCAGGGACGGACAACATACGCATCGACCTCATCTCTCGTGGGATAAGCACCCATGCCCAAGATACCGTTCTCTGACTGAATATGAACAGTAGAGTCGGGAGGTAGGAACGAGACGGCCAGCGTTGGAATCCCCACTCCCAGATTTACGTAGTATCCCGCCTTCAGCTCCTTGGATGCCCGTCTCGCGATGCGGTTCCGTCGCTCTTGGGCCTCACTCGTAGCCTTTGGCGGACCATCCTCGCCTTCTTCTCTTAATTTGAGCACTTCGATACTCTTCTCCGCGGTGGAGGGGACGATTCGATCGACAAAGATCCCGGGGAGGTCAACGTCGTTGGGATCAATGGCACCAACCTGGACAATGTTCTCGGCCTCGACAATAGTGAGCTTTGCGGCCTTGGCCATGAGCGGTCCAAAAGCTTTTGTCGCGTATCTAGACTGTTAGCGACACAAAGGCAATTAAAGCATAGGACATACCTGAATACGCAGTTGCCGTCCTTGTCGGCTTTCCAAGCCCTCAGAATTGCAACGTCGCCGTTGAGAGCCGTCTCCATGAGGAATGTCCGTCCTTGAAACTCGCGCGTCTCTCTCTTTCGACCTTTTTCGACAACGGCGCCCGATTTGTCGAGTCGCACAGGAATCTCTCCATCTTGCACAAGCGTATCTGCACCTGTTAGCTTCATTCATTCATTCAGGTAATAAGAAAGGTACGCACGAGCTGCCGTGGGTGTGAAGAATGCAGGAATGCCTGCGCCAGCAGCACGAATGCGCTCGGCCAGAGTGCCCTGGGGACACAGCTCAATGGCCAACTCTCCTGTCAAGTACTTCTTTTCCAAGACTTTGTTGTTGCCAAGGTATGACAGGATGAGACTATCAACCTGACCAGCGCTTGTCAGGATCGCTAGACCACCCTTTCCTTCTATCCCGGCATTGTTCGATACGGCAGTGAGAGAGTTGAGTGAATCGCGACCTCGTCGGTTCAGGGCACCGATTAATGTGTCTATGTTGTTAGCTCACGGCTGGAGATGAGGGCTTGACAAACATACCTGCTACACCACAGAGACCAAATCCTGAGCTCAAAAGAGTAGAGCCACTCTTCACGTCAGCAACTGCAGCATCCGCATCCTTGAACAGCTTGGACTGTCCTCGCACTGACAAGGCCGCTCTTGTTGTGCTGAATTGGCGCGGCGCTCGAGCTGTGAAGCTGCTTCCCCATGACATGGGCCGTGCCCTCTGTACTCTTAGCAGCTTGGACATGTTGGCTTTGATCTGGTTTCTGAGAATGCCATGATTGCGCCTCGTGATAGTTTAAAGAGAAGTTCGGGCTCAGTAGTAGCCCCGAGTCGACCGTGGTCGGTGGTAAAAGTAGCTCCGTGAGGACGTCATCTTCGGCGGGAGAATTGATACCGACCCGCTCAAGAGTGATCCGGACCCTGAATTGGAAGCAGTTATCACTGGATGATATTCTCCGGACATTCATGGACCCCCGGCTGATGTACTTGTGCACGCTCTCAACCTCTCAACCTCTCAACCTCTCATGACCAAGATAAAGATGTAGTCTCAAACGAGAATAATGCATTAGGTATAGTATATAGTCTAAAGGATCGCTATGCTAAGAACTCAAGCAGACGACAAAGCCCAGAAGTAGATCTAAGCGTTACGAGGCACACGCCTGAAGCGGTTGGACTCCCAGCCATCAATGTCATCGATGTGAACCTCGCGAACAAGCCTGTAGCCACCAATCTTGGGGAGGATAATAGCCCAGACGAGCCAGTACAGAGCCCCTGCGACAAACACAGCAATACCGACAACGCAGTGAATCCAGTACGGCATGCTCTTGTACTGGTTCTGCTCGGGGCTGTCAGGGGCGATGAAGGGCGCAATCACCAGGTACATGTTGCTGAGCATGAAGAAGACGGTGACGGGAAGAGTAGCCTTGATCGGGGGGTTCCAGTTGTACTTGGCGCGGTTGAGGTACAGGTGAACAAGACCACCAGCGACAAAGGTGTTGACGATAGCGAGGGGGTAAGAGATGAGGCTGAAAGGTTAGCGAAAGCTGGACAGACTCGGGGAGAGAGATACATACTTGAGAATAAAGTTGTAGGCATCACCAGGAGGAGGGGCCAGAATGACAATGACGCAGATAACCCAATGCTCAAAAAGACCAGCCAGAGGCGCATTGAAGGGTCGGTTGCTGGCCCAAAAGCGGGACAAGGGCAGAATACCCTCGCGACCAAGCTCCTGGACAAGACGTCCCTGGGAGAAGATAACACTGAGAACGTTGCCAAAGGCAGAGAGGGCGACAAAAACCGACAGGGCGCGCTCCGCAGCAGGGCCCATGACGTTGCGGAAGAGGGACGCAGCAACAAGACGCTTGGATGCGATGATCTCATCCTTGGGGACGGCAGCGAAGTAGGCAATGTTGACGAGCATGTAGAGGACCGAGACGGAGATGATGGCAGTCGGAGCGGCGATCTTGAGGGTGCGTACGGGGTTTCGGGTCTCGCTCAGGGCGTAGTTGGCATTGCTGTAGCCAACAAAGGACCAAATGACGCTGTACAGGGCCGTGACAACACCATAGGCGCTGCCCGTGGTGCCCTCGAAGCCGTTCCGGAAGTTGGTTGGCTTTTCATCCATCTTGAGGTGGCCACCCAGAGCGACAAACCCGCAAATGATGATGATGAAGATGATGGCGAGCTTGATGAAGCCGAGAGCATTCTGCAGGCGAAGGCCCCATTTGAGAGCAGTGCCATGGATGATGAATGCGACCGTGATACAAGCCAGACCGACACCGCGCTGGTTCCAGCGATCGACCTCTACCTGAGCGGCGTGGAGGATGTACTCGCCAAAGACGACCGAATTGCCAGAGGCCCAACCCATGAGCAGGATGTACGAGGCGTACATGCCAGTGACGAGGAACTTTGGTCTGCGGTAGATGTACTCGAGGTAGTTCTTTTCGCCTCCGTTCTTGGGGATACCGGTTCCCCATTCGAGATAGACGGCGGTACCAGCAGCGGCGATGATGGCGCCAACAACCCACATGATGAGTGCGAGGCCGGGGCTGCCAGAGAGTCCGAGGATCGTGCTGGGTGTCGCAAAGATACCGGTACCGATCACACGGTTGAAGATGAGCATGGAGGCGCTGAGGACGCCGATCTGGCGCTTGTTATCGGCGGCATGCTGGAGGCGACCTGGTGCATGTTAGCAACCGGCGACTTCTGGCGTCCTCTGCGACATACCTTGTTCGCTGTCGGAGTGGGCAGAGTCGGCCCCTGAGGGCTTTGGACTGTCCTTGCTATCTTGGTTGCTCATGATGGCTGATGTTGAGCGTCCAGGAAGGATAGTGACTTGTATACCTCAGAGACGAGACGAGACGATCAAGGGAGAGGGGAGAATGGCAGAGACGAATACTTGGCTGAGGAGTCATGGCAAGAATAGGGGCGCTCGGTGCTTTAATAAGAGAGTTTCTGATCGACCCTCTTCTCTTGTCGAGAGTTGCGGATCGGAAGGCAAAACACAGACAGAATTTGAGGTACCCACAGCTACTGAGAGCTACTGGCTACATGCGGAGCCTCATGAACGCTTGTGGCCAAGGGTAAAGAGTCTAGAAAGACGCCAGAAGAGTGACGGCTCGGGCCTGAGATGCCTGAATCGTGGCATTTCCGGGTCAAGGACGGTCATCCACGACAGAGGGTGTGTTTATCGAGTGCTGTCTGTGATGAATGCAATCCCTTGTATGGACAGACCTCATACGAGCTGAATGAGCTGCCGAGTAATGGCCCTTGGTATCTTGGTATATTGATTGCTTACATGTCAAGCTACAGCACGCGTTTGGTGGGCAGCTCATGTGTCATGGAATCCCTATTCAAGACCACGTAAAGCGACTAGGACGATGACGCGATCTGAGGTGATGGCACGCTTATTTCCAGCGGCCAATTGGACCTTGGCAAAATGCAGAATTCATCCACCCTTGAATTTTCACAATTTTGACGTCCCAATTTTTCCACGGGCATCGGCGGCTGTAGAGGGACACGACCTCGTGGGCTCCGGACTAACCACGAGGCTTTCGATTGAGGCTCACGTCTTGGCTTTTCTGTCCCTTGTTCTAATCAACCACCTTCCGTATTAAGTACCAACCCTAACTAACCCTTGACTGCGTCTGCTGCATCTGCATCTCCCCGTTGATCCATGTCCACTCTCAACCTCAGTGTCCTGATGGCTTAACCGTCAATGCATCACCATCTGCGTTGCACCATGATTGTGATCGTGACAATTGCACCCCACGCCCGGAAGCCACCGACAGCGGAACCAAGGATTATAATGCGAGGTGCTGGCTGGGTCGCCAAGAGGCTCTGCCATCAGCATCATGGTGTGATCGAGGTGAGCTTGGTGCGAGCTCGTTATTCCTGCATACCTGCACGATCGATGCAGCTTGTGTATACGCCAACACGGCAACGTCCCTGTCTACAAGGCCGTACTCCCCGAACATCCCTGCCCCAAAAAAGTCTTGCGACGCAGACCAATATCAACCGTGACCGGATTCACCATAGTCGCCTCAAACCACGTCAATCCCGCGCAGTCTTGTCCTGTAAGCTCACCTGCCTCTTCACATCTAGCCATCTACAAAAGTCCAAGACACTGGCTAGATTTTCTTGGCTTTATCCTCTTTCTCAAGCTATTGGTCTTTCTTCCTCGAAGCTAGGTCGTTGTCGGATGCGAGCCGATGACGTGCCCAAGCCAAGCCAGGTTTCCTGCCAACAGCTCACTCCCTCGTTTCCAATTCTGCCTCGCTCCCAGCCGCCTTCTCTCGGCCAAGAGTTTTCATCCTGCGTCTTGTAAAGGATTCAATATGGGCTGCCTATTCTGGAGATGCAAGCGCGAGAGGATTGTTTGCCAAGATGAGCTACGAGTTTCGTATCATAGTGGTGCTCGTTTTGCAATTCAGCCACGCGATTGAATCATTTTCGAATCAAGGTGGTGAGCTTTAACTAAATGATAGCGTTCCGTGAGTTGAAAATACTTGTAGGGACAAACATCTACAAGTGAATGAGTGTGCATCGATCGAGATAGCGTCAAGCATAGCTCGGCGCTACTGTGAACTGGATTGCCATGTGGCCGTGCTACTGTAGCATTCTCGACCGGCTGCAAAATTATACTGCGTCGTCTTTGGTGCGGAAGAATTCCATTCCTTTTTCCTGAGCGGAAGTGCTTGCATTAATGCTGATAGGCAACTGTTGGACGAATGATTACCATAAAGCCTATTATTGTTCAAGTACAGCTATCTACCAAGGTAGTACTCAATCTAGTTCAATTAGGAATTTCCTATCACTCTAGCTTTGAGACAGCAGAGTCATGTGTTCTCATGAATAGAACATTTTGGTTGATAGAATATACGTCGGTGATGATTGATACGCTGAACCACTGGTACTGCAAGAGAGCTATGGCATTCTCACGGCTCTTTATCATACCATAACAAGCTTCCCACTAAGTCAGGAAATATTTCCCTCTCTCGCTCTGAAATACCTCGATTCGTCCTCTCTGTAACTGTGTCAAACGGGTTGAAAAGACCTTTGCCGAGGACTTGAAAGATCATTTTCTCCTCCATTATTCAAGTCTTTGGATGATGGAGAAGGTTGTTTGGCATGGGATTTGCCTCCTGTTGACATTGTAGGGGCAAAAATATCAATAGGGCTCCAGCATCAGCGGTGCAGGGATTCAATAGTCTCAGCAACGTTGCGGCAAACTAGTTCACAACATATTGTCTGGTGTTTCTAATGAATAAATCATGCCTAAACAGACTTTGGCCCAGGACATTGGTAAATTAAACGGATATATTTGCCATTTGATCCCACAACTTGGAGCTGATCTATCGGAACACATTGATCGCTGAGCAGCCCAGCAACTCGGAAATATGAGTAATCACCTATCGCACCTCAAGATGAGTAGTTTTCCAGCCGCATATTTCATTTGCTTGAGTATCTTGACAGAGCTAGCCAGACGCTGGCAAAGCTACCAGTTCCTAACTTGTGAGATTGAGTGGCGCCCGTTGGAAGACGTGCCTAACTTGGTAGGTGGATCGGAAGACGCTGATCCTCTAGGTTAATAAGCGGAGCCACTCACGGACGCTGAATCAGTCATGTTGGTGCTCATGAGAAAGTAGCTGCAGTGCGTCACGGTTGAAAAGAGAAGCACCTGTATCTAAACAAGTCTTGTATGCCCAGAGCTGGCCATGAATAGACAAGAGCAAGGTAAAAGACTATACACAAACACCAGACATGCGCCTTGAACTTGCATCATGTGTCTCGGCTGTGGCTGAAGCTTGTACTATTTATGTGGCGCCACCAGCCTCATAAACCAACGCGTTGCATGGTCAACGCGCCGGCGCTCAACTTGCGACCGGCATCTACAGTGACGCAATAGTGCTACCACTAGAACAGTTTCAAGAGACACGGAAAAAGATCAATCGGTGACGTCTGCTCAACAGTGATGGTCTCGCCTCACGCAGGTACCTCTCACCAGTCGCGCGACACTCTGATGGACTGTGTAGAACAAGTTGACTGACAATCTAGATCCCTACGACGTCCCCGTTTCGCCGTTGAGAACTAGAGACGCTGCAATGGCCGAAACACCCTCCAAAGACGGAGATGTTTTGGTCACACGCGAAAAGCGAGATGGAGTCAAGGTGTCTCCAGCTCTGCGATCCGGTACGCCTCGCACTGGAACTCCCAGAATAGGAACCCCCAGAACCGGCACCCCTAAAGGAACCTCCAGGGTCGGCACACCCAAGACCGGTACGCCCGCCAAAGACAAGAACGAGCCCGCGACTCCTGTCGATACTACCCCTTCTCAACGCGCCGAGCCAGAGAAGCCCGAACAAAACGGCGACGCGCAGTCCAACGGGGATGCGCAGCCCAGCGGAGACGCAACAGCAGCAAAGACCAATCCAGGCTTTAGAGAAGACGTCGAGATTGACGATTTCGTTGATCACCGCGTCGACAGCAACAACTCAACAGTCGACATCCGCGTCCGATGGGCGGGCGGCGAAGAAACTTGGGAGACAGAATGGAGTCTGCAAGAGCAAGTACCGACTCTCGTCTTCAAGTACTGGGAGAGCAAGGAAGGCGGCCGTGAGGCTGCCACCAACCTCGATGTCTATCACGTCTTCAAGATCCTCAAGCGCACCACTCTTCCCGGCAAATCCAAAGGTTCCCAGTACATGTATCAAGTGCAGTGGGTTGGCTACCGTCGCGCCGATTCGACCTGGGAGCACGAGTCGAAGCTGCGCGAGATTGCTCCTGGGGAGCTGGACAAGTTTGAGGCCAGGGAGTTGGCTACGAATGCTGCTGGGGGCGAGAAGCGCAAGAGTGCGCGCGGGCCTGGACGACCTCGCAAGAAGCCGAGAGCTGACGAGGATTAGGAGATGAAGGAAGGGTGATGAAGTCTTGGAGCTGTTTGCTGGAACTGGGACTGGGACGGATGATGGATGCTGGCGTGCATCGGTGTAGACAAGCGACCATGTACGAAATACAACATGTGGATAATGGTTTAGACTATCTGTTTTTGCAATGGCACATCAATTCAATTTTTACCCGATTCAATCACTTCTAGGATGAGGCTCGTTTTCCTTGGCCTTGATCAATGGCCAGTGGCCGTGGTCCTCCTTGTAGCTCATGGCCGAGAACTGTGCAATAACAAAGACCCAGTACAGGTTGTACGCGAGGACGGAGCCGTAGGTGGCCGAATTGTTCCATCCAACGACAGCATTCAAGATGGCCCAGCCACCTCCGCCGTTGAGCTGAGGGTTGCAGCACTAGATTGTCAGCAGAGCCGGCAGAGCCTTGAGGCGAGGTGGAACACTTACATTGACATGCCAGATACTCCGGTCGATGTCATACGATCCAGGGCCATCTCCGAGCTCTGCAGCGTCCCCCCCGACAACCTTGTTCCACTGCTGCTGTTCAAAGAGCCAGATGGCGCGAGAGAATAGACCAGCAGCAACAAGGTAGAGCAGACAGGTGGAAGCTACAAGGAAATACTGCAGCTTTGCCGACGAGCCGCCCCTGGAAAAAGTTAGATACAGGCTAGACATGCAACGCGCAAACTTGCCTGTATAGAGCATATCCGACGAGCCCGCCCAGCAACAAACCCACAATGACAGGGAGAGGCACGGCCGTGGCGGGCGCGGAAAAGGACACGCCCGCAACGAAGACAATGCCTTCGATACCTTCGCGGAGGACTGTGATCAAGGGCAGCACAAACATGGCATACTTTTCAAAGAAATTGACGAGCCACGCCCGTTTTCCGTGCGCAGTCACCGGGGCTTCGATCGCCTTGGCCAGCTTGGCTCGCCACTTATCCTCCATCTTTCCTACGCGCAGCAACGCACCGCCCATGATGGTGATGATGACTGCTGAGATGAGCGAGAACACGCCCTCATAATAGTACTCATGGTCCGCCCAAGCGTCGGTGCCGAGGATGTAAAAGATGCCGATGATGACACCGGAGCCGACGAGGCAGAGGGCGAAGCCGGTGGCCGTTCCAAGCCAGACCTGACGATTAGCAGGGTTTGACGGTAAAACGAAGGACTCACTTGTGTGCGCAGAGCCTTGTAGAGGCTGGCATCGCGCTGGGAGCCATCGAGGGTCTGTTTGAGAAAGGCCAGCAGAACCGAGACGATGATGGCCGTCTCGAGGGTTTCTCGGAAGACGACCACGAAGACGGGAACCGAAAAGAGATCAAGCATTTTGACTTGCGATACTGACCATGAGTTGAGCTTCAAGATCAAACCAGCTAAATCAGATCAGATAATCTCGAATTCTGTCCGGTATTAGCGGTGCTCCGATAACCGCGCAGGTGGGTACGTCGACAGCAGACGCCAGTAGACATAAATACTGAGACATATTTCCAGCGGCTTTGATGCTCTCAATACTTACTTCTTTTGTCACCAGGTTCCGGTGTAAATTGCCTCGGCCGGGTTCTAGACCAAGGGTCACAAGATGCCCACTTAGTCGTGCGACATCGAATCACGAGATGCTCCGAGGTTGAAAATTCTGCCCAAAGGACAAGCCCTGCTGCTGATGTAACTCCAAGATATAAGCCCAGGTTGTAGAGACTGACTCCGTCCGAAGCCGGATTATCTGATTGATAAGATCCCTGCACATTGCAGGCTTTGTTCCGATTCTCTTCTCTACTCAGGCAACTCAAGATGCGTAGAATTGGATGGGCTGCGGCTTTGATGCCGTGGACGACTCTGGCTGCTACTGTGTCTTATGATTTCACTGTCGAATGGGTCAGGGCAAATCCTGATGGCGCGTTTGAGCGTCCCACCATCGGCATCAATGGACAGTGGCCTATTCCGCGCATCGAGGCCAGCGTTGGTGATACCATCTTGGTGAATGCGCATAATAATCTAGGGAATCAGTCGACGTCTCTGCATTTCCATGGACTCTTTATGAACGGATCAAATCATATGGATGGGCCCTCGCAGGTCACCCAATGTCCTATCCAGCCGGGCGAGTCATTTCTCTACAACTTTACCGTATGTAGTATACATGCACTGAGGAGCCGGAGCATTGCTGACGCTCATAGATCACTCAACCGGGCACGTTCTGGTATCACTCCCACACCGAGAGCCAGTACCCCGACGGTCTTCGTGGTCCTCTCATCATCCATGACCCCGAGTCGCCCTTCAAGGGACAGTATGATGAAGAAATTGTCATGACTCTCTCCGACTGGTATCATGAGCAGATGCAGACCTTGCTCCCCGCGTTCCTGAGGAAAGGAAACCCAACCGGCGCAGAGCCCGTGCCTCAAGCTGCTCTGATCAACGAGACTCGGGACCTCAAAGTTGCTGTGCAGCCAGGCAAGACATACCTTTTGCGACTGGCCAATATCGGTGCATTTGCTGGCCAGTTCTTTTGGATTGAAGGGCACAAGATGACCATTGTTGAGGTGGATGGCGCATACACCAAGCCTGCCGAAGCCAACATGGTCTACTTGTCTGCTGGACAGCGATGCAGTGTCCTCCTCACCACAAAGGATGATCCCGCAGCCAACTTTCCCATCGTTGCGAGCATGGATACAGTGAGTTGGCGGCCCGTTGATTTGCATAGCTGACCGTATAGGACCTCTTTGACGTGCTCCCCGACGACCTCGACTGGAATGTTACAGGATGGCTCGTCTACGATGAAGAAGAGGCTCTTCCAAAGCCAGCTGTCGTGGACGAGTTTGATCCCTATGACGATATGGACCTTGTTCCCTATGACGAAATGTCCAGACTGCCTGCGCCCAGCAGGAGCATCGAGCTGGACGTGATCATGGACAATCTCGGCGACGGCGCCAACTACGCCTTCTTCAACAACATCACGTACCGCGCTCCCAAAGTGCCGACTCTCTACACTGCTCTGACGAGCGGAAAAGAGGCGACGAACCCGCAGATCTACGGAACGTATACCCACAGCTTTGTCCTGGAAAGGGACGAGATCGTGCAGGTTGTGCTTAACAACAGAGACGACGGGCGGCATCCGTTCCATCTGCACGGCCATCACTTCCAAGTGCTGCATCGCAGCGACGACGACGCGGGAGACTTTGATGGGTCGGAGGAGAGCTTTGCAAAGACGCCGATGAGGCGCGATACTGTTGTCGTCAACGGCAATGGAAACGTCGTGCTTCGATTCAAGGCGGACAACCCAGGTGTCTGGCTGTTTCACTGTCACATCGAGTGGCATGTCGCATCTGGACTGATTGCGACGTTTGTCGAGGACCCTCTCGAGCTGCAGGCCTCGTTGAGGCTGCCGCAGAACCACCTGGATGCGTGCAAAGCTGGAGGCATTCCTGCTGTCGGCAATGCTGCTGGACACACCGACCTGCTTGATCTCTCTGGCGAAAGCACGCCTCCGCCGCGTCTTCCTGAAGGGTACGCTGTCCTCCCATGTTCGATGCTTGCTTGACTGACATGAATAGATTCACACGCAAAGGTATCATCGCCTTTGCATTTAGCACATTGATGGGTATTATTGGTATTTACTCTGTTGCCCATTACGGCATGAAGAAGGACAACAAGACGGCCGAGACAGCGCCATTGCTGGCCGAGGAGGAGCCAGCTGAATAGAGGCCAAAGGACAGATGTCTTGGTATTATCCACGCATTCCATCAAATATTAACGTACAGATTCACTTTTCAATCCTCCTTGCTTTCATTCTTTCCCCCTGTTCCCTTCCTCCTCTCCCCTCTTCCCCTTCTCCCCCTCTCCCTCACCCCCATCTCCCTCTTCCCAC
>JABFAK010000633.1:0-10630 GCA_013266265.1 Fusarium sp. NRRL 66182
ATACCCCCAAGACGACTCTCTGGTACGTTATGAGTGATGAGATAAAGAGTGCATTGTCACTGACCATTGTCTAGGATGGGTGAGCTTGAGCCCTGGATGGACGAGAGCTTTGTTAAGGGCGTTTTCTTGTCCACGGCCCATGAAAATGTCAATGTTAAGGTCATTCGCGACAAGAACTCTGGAAACGCCGGATACTGTTTTGTTGAGTTCCAAACTCCTGATGCTGCCACCAAGGCCCTCGGCTTTAATGGCCAAGCTGTTCCCAACAGCTCTCGCCAGTTCAAACTCAACTGGGCTTCTGGTGGAGGTCTAGTTGACCGACGGTATGTTGCAGAATCCAACTGAATCTACACGGTTGCTGACCTCGACATTCAGTGATGATCGCGGTCCTGAGTACAGCATTTTCGTTGGCGACCTTGGCCCCGAGGTCAATGAATACGTTTTGGTCTCTCTCTTCCAGGCCCGCTTCCCCTCGTGCAAGTCGGCCAAGATCATGACCGACGCCATGTCCGGCCAGAGCCGCGGCTACGGTTTCGTTCGTTTCTCTGACGAGAACGACCAGCAACGCGCTCTCATGGAGATGCAGGGCGTCTACTGCGGTAACCGCCCCATGCGCATCTCTACTGCTACCCCCAAGAACCGCGGCAACCACGGTTTCGGTGGTCAAGGCCAACACAACGGTCCCATGATGGGCGGCGGCATGCCTCAGCAGCAGATGTGGAACGGCGGTGGTATGCAGGGATTCCCTTACGGAGGTTTTCCCCCTAACAGCCAGATGAACCAATTCACCGATCCCAACAACACAACTGTCTTTGTCGGAGGCCTTTCTGGCTACGTCACGGAGGATGAGCTTCGATCCTTCTTCCAGGGCTTTGGCGAGATCACCTATGTCAAGATTCCTCCCGGCAAGGGTTGCGGTTTCGTTCAGTTCGTCCACCGTCATGCCGCTGAGATGGCTATCAACCAGATGCAAGGCTATCCCATTGGAAACTCCCGTGTCCGCCTCAGCTGGGGTAGGTCCCAGAACAACTCTGGGGTCGGCACGCCCTACCGCCCTGCCCCTCCACCTCCTCACTACATGGGCATGCCTAACCACGGCGGACCTGGTAACTACGGTCCTCAGCACTTTGGCGGCCCTGCCCCTGGCCCTCAAGGCCCTCCTGGACCCCCAGGACCCCCCGGCCCCAACGGTCCTCCTCAGGTAAGCATCGTGCCTTGTGTGCATGACTTGTCTTGTACTGACATGTTTAGGAGTTTTAAGACCATGCTGCAGTAATTTGATCACAATAGTTTGTTGACGAAGGGGCTTTTATACGACCAATCGCCCGGCACTTTTATTTCCTTGGACTCGATTATCTTGCCATTAGCTATCTTCTCGAGCAGATCTATCTGCTTTTCGTGGTAGTTAATGCGGTGATACCCATGACTTTGATTTGGGTTCATGACTCGTTAAGTTTTATGGCAGCTCAGGATTTCAACACGGCACCACGCACACTCCATTTCCTTGGGTCTGAATCATGATTGGCGTTGGAGATCTTCGGCCCCCGGTGGATTGTCATCAATTCAAATTCATTTCAGCTACTTGTACCCTCTGCTTTTACTCTAGTCACTCGTTGCTTTTTCCTTCTGCTTTTGACTGTCTTTAACCATGTTAATTGTGGGGTTGCGTGATGTGTCATGCGTCTGCAAACCGTTTCCTTTTGAATGGTTGTTCGTAGTCAACCCAGCCCTCGGCTCTTTTATTTGGTCCGCATTGGCTGCGCGCATTTCATCAGCTTCACATCGGGGGATGGTTACAAGGTGAAACTTTGAGCATTTTCGTGGATTCACACGCAGGCAGAGTTTGGTTGGCGCGTGGGGGGGTCACGGTTAGCATGGTATACTCGGTGTGCTTGGAGATATGAGATGCCAAGAGGATGGGGAAAAGAATGATGTTGACTATGATTGACTGTTATTTCTGGAGCGGCGATGGGGAGTTTGGCCTATAGTTCTGCAGTACTATTGAAATGACCAATATTTGACTGACAAACAAACAAGTTGACTTGGGAATCCCCTCGTTTGGAGGCTCACCCTCACCTACATACAACCTACGTACGGTGTCTGCTGGCACCACGTTAGCTCACAGCATCTCCGCACTCGGATCGACCTCCACAATAACTCTAGAGGAGCTGACGTAATTTCTGATCTCCGCGATAGCCAAGATTTATTAGTCTAGTAGGTTTTCGAATCTGATTGCTATTGGGCGTGGAGAGCGTCGATGTTTCTGGTACGTGTTAGTGTATGTATGGATGCAGCATGATATCTTCATGACCTTTTGAGTGGAACTCTATTTTTGCAGAAGCTTATAATAACCTCTCTCCTCTTTTTGAAACCCTCAGCTGCATTGAACCCCTCATTTGGAACTTGTAAGCAAAGAAACAACAACATGTCGACTACTCCTGATCTAAGTGCTTTCCCAACAGCTGCTCCAGCACAGCCTTCGAACGAGCTGCGTTATGCAGATGTAAGTTTCATTGCTCTACATGTACAGATGGACGGTCTGACTCAATGGGCTAGGTCGCCGTCACAGCTACTGCGAACGAGTTCAAGGGCATCTACCGCGACAAGCAGTACCACGAGCCCGACTTCATCAACACCCTAGACCGGTCCAAAGACGCCGGTATAAGCAAGGTTATGTTGACAGGCATGTCTCTCGCCGACGTCTCCCACAACGAAAGCATCGTCAAGCTTCGGCCCGCGCAGTGTTACTACACCATCGGGGTGCACCCGTACCACGCCTCGGAGCTGGACGGCGGCGGCGGCAAGGCGTACCTGGCTGAGCTGGAGCAGAAAGTCAAAAGCGCCCTCGCGCAGGAGACGGCGCACATTGCGGCCTTTGGAGAACTGGGGCTTGATTACGATAAAGAGGAGCATGCGTCCAAGGATGTGCAGAAGAAGGCGTTCAAAGACCAGCTGGATCTGTTTGTCAAGAACCAATGGGATCTGCCGCTATTTCTGCACTGCCGCAATGCATTTGACGACTTTGTTGATATCATGACACCTTGTATGGAGAAGCTCCCTCGGGGTGGTCTTGTGCACAGCTTCGTCGGGAGCGCGACACAGATGGAGAAGCTGGTATCTCTTGGTCTTGGGGTGAGCGTCAACGGCTTCAGCTTCCAGAGCACCGAGAGTCTGGAGATGGTATCCAAGATACCACTGGACAGGCTCCAGCTTGAGACGGATGCTCCGTGGGGCGAACTCAAGGCTGCGTCTGAGGTGGTGAAGCGATACTGCGAGAATGCGAGGGCGCTGCCGCAGTCGAAGAAGAGGGATAAGTGGGATGCGAAGTGCATGGTCAAGGAGAGGAATGAGAGCTGCACGATGGAGAGGGTTGCGCTGGTGGTAGCGGGGTTGAAGGGTGTTGGTGTCGATGAGGTTGCTGAGGCGGCGTGGAAGAATAGTGTGAGGATGTTTGGACTCGGACGAAGATAGATGGGCGTATAGGTTAGTAGATCTATGCTATATTGATTCATGTTGAATGGCTATGGATATTGACTCTCATCGGAGGGAATTGGTTAAACCGACTTGGCAGTTGATGCCTTGGCTGAGAATGGGTATCTCTATGAATCACGAAGCTAGTTCTCTACGATCCACCTGGTCTCCTATCGTTTTACCCTTGAAATGGCTGACGAGAGCCAGTGGATCCCTTTTCCGAGTACGAAAATACGATATAGCTTCATTCCAAGCAATGCCATCCAAATACAGCTTAGACACCCAGAATGAACCAGGGGTGAAGCTGTTGTCCGCACAGGCAGCCATGTGAGCATCTTGCTATAAATTGAGCAATTCGTCTCGTTTTATCAGATCCTATGAAACATATCCTTACACAGCTCACTCATCTACCATTGTCAAGTCCAAAATGGCATTCGACCTCGGTTCTGTTCCCGACTATGATGACCTCCCCAAGGTTGAGGGCATGCCCAAAGGCTGCGCCTGGGGTGTCTTTGACCACAACGGCACAAAAGACAAGGTCGGAACGCTCAACTTTCTCACTCCAGAGGTTGTTCGCAATGCAGCGTTGGAAGTCCAGGATGGTGTTTCGATATCTCTCAAGTATATTCCCCCACGTACGATATAGTGCTCAGAACTGACTGTTTCCCAGCTGGCCGATCAATGCCATGAACAAACTCAACATGCCGGGACGGAAGGCCGCTGAGCATAGAGTCCTCTACATCCCCGAGAGCATGTCAGCGCTGCCGTTTGAACAGGGCAAGTCGTGGGACGATGAGCTACACTTCAACACTCAGTGCAGCAGTCAGTGGGATAGCCTGTGTCATTTCCAGCATCAGGGTTCGGGGCTGGCATACAATGGCACGAACCCAGACAGAGAGGCACTGTCAGTTGACTCAACAGAGTCCAACACCATGCCGACGCTGGACCACTGGCATACGCGAGGCTGCATAGCCGGCCGAGGCGTGCTTCTCGACTACGGCTCCTACGCTGAAGACAAGTCGATCGAGTTTCATCCATTCGATGGACACCGAATCACAGTGGACGATCTAGAGTGTTGCGCAGCGCACTACAACGTCGAGTTCCGGCCTGGCGACATCCTTCTCGTGAGAACAGGCGCTACAGAAGTCGTCGACAAGATGGACCCCGTCGGTCTGGGAAAGATGGCGGCAGCGAAGCTCACAGGCCTCGACGGCAGCGAGGAGACGGCGCGTTGGCTATGGAATAAGCGCTTTGCAGCTGCGGCGTCGGACTCGAGCAGCTTTGAAGCGTTCCCGCCTCTGAAGGCTGACGGATCAATCGGTGGAATCAAGGATCTTGGTGAGTTTCTGCTGGTTTGGGTGAACAAGGGGGTTTGCTAACGGTGTCAGTGCTTCACACGTATTGCCTGAGTTTCTTTGGTATGGCGATTGGTGAGCTGTGGGATCTGAGTAGATTGGCTGCGTATTGTAGAGAGAAGCAGAGGTATTCTTTTATGATTACTTCGACTCCTCTGAATCAGCCGGGGTTGATTGGGTCGCCGCCAAATGCCTTGGCTATCTTTTGAGAGTACGTGAGGGTTCGTTCTCGGCATTCGGATATCCTCTCTCGGAAGCCCGATTGAAGGCGAAGGCGGGGAATGGGCTTGAGAAGACGAGGCGATTGTCGAGGGAGTTCCACGACAACATATCTTGTGAGCCGACTGTATATAATCTTGTATAGCTAATTCATCGCCTTAAACTGCCCGGCATTCGGCTCGTGCCAAGGGTCAGTCTACCGGTTAGTCAACGTTGAAAGGGCTCACCACCATATTCACCCAGAACATCACAATCTCCAACATGTCTTCCCAACGCCGTATCATCGGAGTTTCTACAAAAATGTACTTCTCTGCTTCTCGCACCAAAGAATACGTCCACCAACTCCTCCAACACCTCTCGCCCGAGTCCTCACTTCTATCCAGCACAGACGTCTTCATCCTCCCTGACCACACAACACTCGTCTCAGTCATATCCCAGTTCCAAGACACCCAAATCTGGACTGGCGCTCAGGATACCTTCTGGGAAGACTCAGGCGCCTACACAGGTGAAATATCGCCTTCTGTCCTAGCCGAAGTCGGCTGTCGTCTCGTCGAAGTCGGACACGCTGAGCGGCGTCGCATGTTTGGAGAGGATGATGATACAACAGCCAAAAAAGCCGCTGCTGCTGCGGGTAATGGAATGATCCCTCTTGTATGTATCGGGGAGAAGACACATGGAGATACATGGACGCAAGCAGTCGCCCAGTGTCAGATCCAGGTAGAGGCCGTGCTAGCACACGTCCCCGACAATGCAGAGGTTGTATTTGCGTACGAGCCAGTCTGGGCTATTGGTGCTGCGGAACCGGCGGCGGCGGACTATGTTGTTGGCGTTACATCTGCGATACGGAGGCTTGAGAGTGTTCAGAGACGGAAGGGCATCACGAGGATCATCTACGGAGGGAGTGCCGGGCCAGGACTGTTTGAAAAGATTAAAGATGGTGTTGATGGGCTTTTCCTGGGGAGGTTTGGACATGATGCTGAGCAGTTTGTGAGGACGATTCGGGAGGTTGCTCAGGCGTGAGCAACATTGCTTACGGGCTCAATTGAGAAGATGAATGCCCGGCGAGTCAGGTAACAGTATAAGATACAACGAATGAGCATGTAAGATTCAAGGGGCTGGATCCTGTATGACCTAGAACCCCTCATGACACTATTCGGATCATTGATATCCATGCGATCTTGCGAATACGACTCAAACAGCCAAGGTCCAGTCTAGGCAGATCGTGAGATTAGCCATCACAATTCTATCAACAAAACACCATGGGTGAGATAACATACAGCCATAAGCTTTCTAAAGCAGGCAAGGCCATTACTGCCAGGTAGTGAGTGAGTCCCTGAAACTGGGTGGCACCGTTGAATAATCGGCTCGGGATAAACAGGGGTTCTTACTTGGGAGCCTCTTAGTTTGAACCTTTGCTAGTCTAGATCAGATCAGATCTCTAGCGATTTCTTTACCCGCAATATCACAGATCGCTTATGTATTGCAAGGGTGAGGCGGGTAGTTGGTGGTTTTCGCATTCGGGTGTGGAGTTCGTATTCGCACTCTGGCTTGAAACTTGCGAGAGCAAACCCCATATGGAGTCCTGGAATACTGGACGTTGTAGCTCTTGTTCGTTTTCGTAAAATATTATATCACAGTATCAATGCATATCGTTAGAAGAGTTAGAGGATATTGGACAATACGGAGTTGGTTGTCACATTGTCAGACCGATGCGAAGTATCAAAGGAAATTAAGAACTGGTCTACAGTGTACAACTAACTCCCAGCTTTTCTATTTAAGTGAGGACTCTCCCTTGAATCATACGTCTTACTATCATCCACAGGTCTACATCTTCTCAAGCCATATCACACATCGCAACTCCAACAAACATGCCATCCGCCGAACTGATTTCCTACGACGAGGCCCAGAACTCAGCCTTTGACAATGTCCTCCATCGAAAATCAAAAGAGTCTCGTGGCGGAATGCGTGCCATGATGAGCAAGGACAATAAGGCCCATGCCGCCGCTGTTGACCAATACTTTCAGTTCTGGGACAACAAGAAGGCCGAGGATGAGGTCGAGGCTACCAGACAGGAGAGAACGGATAACTATGCGAGTTTGACAAGACAGTATGTTTCCAAAATAAAGAGAAATGGGATGGCATTGACAAGATAGGTATTATAATCTGGCTACAGACCTTTATGAGTACGGATGGTCCCAGAGTTTTCATTTCTGCCGGTTTGCGTACGGCGAGACATTTGATCGCGCTATAGCTCGCCACGAACACTACCTCGCACACAATATCGGTATCAAGCCAGGAATGAAAGTCCTCGATGTTGGGTGCGGTGTTGGCGGCCCGGCTCGAGAGATTGTCAAGTTCACTGGTGCTCACGTCACAGGGTTGAATATCAACGAGTATCAAGTGAGCCGAGCGAGTATCTACGCTGAGAGGGAGGGACTCTCTGATAAGCTTGATTTTGTCCAGGGAGACTTTATGGTACGTTGACCCTTGATGAATAGAGCTGGTTGCTGATTCTCTTTGGTAGAAAATGCCCTTTCCAGATAACTCTTTCGACGCAGTCTATGCCATCGAAGCAACTGTCCACGCACCCTCTTTGGAAGGCGTCTACAGCGAGATCCGACGCGTGCTCAAGCCCGGAGGTACCTTTGGCGTGTATGAGTGGCTCATGACAGACGCTTACGACAACGACGATCTCGAACAGCGACGCATCCGTCTCGACATTGAACAAGGCGACGGCATCGCCCAGATGTTCAAAATCTCCCACGGTCTCTCGGCCATCAAAGCAGCTGGTTTCGAGCTCCTCCACCACGAAGATCTCGCGGCACAGCAGGACGGTCCGGCGCCGTGGTACTGGCCGCTAGACAGTGATATGCGGTATGCGCAGACGCTGGGTGATCTGCTCACGGTGTTGAGGATGAACAAGTGGGGACGGCTGGTGATGCATAATGTGATCGGGGCGCTGGAGGCAGTTTGGATTGCGCCCAAGGGGACGAGGAAGACGGCTGATAGTCTGGGCAGAGCGGCGGATGCGCTGGTGCAGGGCGGGAAGAGGAAGTTGTTCACGCCCATGTATTTGATGGTTGGACGAAAGCCGGAGTAGAGAGGGAATTGGGTGTAGAGTGTATTACATTGGGAGTTGGAGCTGTTGGTAAAACATTGCGGAATGCACATAGGACGATGGAACCTGGTTACTTGAGTATAACATATTCATACTTCTCTAGGAGATGTGCAGTGATTTCTAGGCGCACCAACGTTGATTTTCGTGAAGCCATTCTCGGGTTATCCCACGTTATCGATAAGGTTAGATGCGACGTCGCAGTGTCTATGGAGTCCTTTACAAACCGAAAATCCCACCTATCTACCCTCTACAACCACGCATCCGATAATTAGTAGACACGGAAGAAAACCCCCGCGAAGAACTACGTAGTAATTATTTGGCAAGTAGACTATTTTGTAGGGGCGTAGCTGTCGCTCGGAAGATGTAGACCCCGGTCAAGCCTCGAGCGAGGAATTGCCGCGTGTTCTGAAGATCTGGATCTTGGAGTGGCGCATGGCCTTGGCTTTGGGGCTTTGGGTCGATCGCGGAGACAGGGCTGAAAAGACCCCCCAGCAAAAAAACGAACTTGTCCTGGCTGACGTCTGTCGTTAAACAATAAGACAAAGACGATTACGATACTTTACTGGACACTGTCTATGCACCGGTATATCACAGCAATCGGCATCTTGTTTGGCCGGAATGATCATCATCTCCATGCCCAGCAAATGGGGCCGTCCGTCTCACGTCATCATCGATGGGTTAGTCAACGCTACCGTACTTCTTGGCCCCCTTGGGCACCTACACCAACCATCACCAGTCACAGAGTAGCAGGGATGCACAAGCAACCAGCCAGCCACTGAATATGCAACGACTATCCTAGTCGATCCTTGACTGCCGACTTTGCAGGCCCTTTTTCCCTTTTTTTTTTAATGCGCGTGGCCCCCTCTTCAGCTCTGGCCTTGCGAACGCTCTGATTCCTCCTTTTCTCTTACGAGCTCGACATCAAACTCCCTTGATCAATCCTCGCAAAGCAGCTGCCATCAGATACTCACGATATAACGAAATTCGACGACATAAACGATATTTAGCACGATTATCACGATAGAGATTTTATGCGATAAGTGCATGGTTGAGCCGACCGCGGAAACTGTACCTCGCAGCTGAAACGCAACCAACCCCAAACAAACATCACAATCACAATGTTGAAAAAAAAGGAGACCCTCACCATCATCACGCCCATACCCGGCTTCATCCCTCGACAACTCGCCATCGACCTCCTCCACTCCCACAGCGAAATCATCACTCTCAATCCTCTCGTCCTCACACACAAACCCATCCCCGCCCCTCGCCATGCCGCAGCCGACGAGTACTACAGCACCTGGTATGAGATCACCGAGCGCATTCAATACATCCCTGGCTTCGGCAAGATGGGCTCTGGCAAACTCACATTTAATGGCTGCTTCCACGACATGCCGTGGGGTATGCAGTCGCATATATACATCCCTCTCGGCATCGACATGCGCAACAAGTACCGTATAATGGGTAATCAACCGGGTATCGAACCTCCGGAGCAGCCCGAGCTTGGACTCGAGCAGCTTGGCGCTCCCAAGGAAGGTCTTTATCTACGCACCGACGTTGACCTCAAGGCCAACATCACCCTCATGGGTTTTGTCAAGGCCGAGTCAAGAAAGGCTAGTGTTGATATGGTCAACCGTATGGTCAAAAAGGCCGAGCTGCTGGACGCTGGTCTTCTCAAGGCCATGTTTGAGGATGGAAAGTTAAAGACATATAACCCCAACGATCGATCCGAAGTGAACCAAGCGAGGCAACAGGCCCTTCAACAGCAAAGTGTGCCAGGCCCCGGTCCCATGAGCCCTGGCCCTGCTTACTCTCAGCCCTACGGATACCCCCAACAACAAGGGCAGCAGCAACAGCACTTGCAGCCTCAGCCATCGCCAACATATCCTTACGCTCGCCCAAACACCAGCGGATCTCAATACCCCCAGAGCCCATACAACTACCACCCAGCGCATACGCCTCCCCCAGGTGCGCAAGTACAAAGCCAACAGGCACCGCCCGTCCCACCCAAGACCAACATCCAGAGTTTCCCCATGGAGCTTCCAGGCGACTACTACCACCCCCAGCAATCGCCAAACCTGCAGAAACCACAGCTTAGCCCAGGCCTGCCGCCCAGCAACTATCGCAACTCGTCAGGCTCGTACGACCCGAGGTGGTCACAGTCAAGCCCATCTGCCGTCGACTCTCAGCGCAACAGCGCATTCTCGCAATCAGGAGGCTATCAATCACCGGCTCCTGGGCAATCGAGCTTCGCGGCCGAGCTGCCATCGCATAATGAGACTAAAGAGGAGTATAAACATTGAGAGGGACTTGCATGATGATTTACTTGTTTGACTACGGCCGTTTTGGGATTAAAATGATACACTGAACACGGCGTTTGGTATTTACTGGGTTGGTGCAAAGTTGGATAATCTTGGATGTTGTCTTTCATTCTCATCAAAGGGACCTGTTCAGTAGAAGATAGGGGGGG
>JABFAK010000634.1:0-36312 GCA_013266265.1 Fusarium sp. NRRL 66182
TTAAAAAAATTAATAATATTAATTAATTATTTAATTTTTTTATTAATTATATTATTTATAAAAATAAAAATAAAAACTTCCCTATAGGGTAAGTATCTTATCTTATCTTATCTTATTATACAAGGATAAGGGAGATAAGTTAACCGGTCAACTTACCTTCCAGTAGTCAAGTTACAAGGGTAGGGGGGGGTCAGGTTAACTGAATACTCTTCTCTTGCGGAGCAGGAATAGCGAATGCCAGGCTGGCTAAAATAGTTAACACAATTGCGATCTTCATTTTTCAAAACGTTCAAGGTATTTGATATAGGTAGTAAATGATTTTAAAGAATATATATGATGCTAGAGAGATTATAACCCGGTAGGCTCTAACCACTATTTAGAACTGAGCCTGTTTTGCGCCCTGAATGAACTGCCGAGCTGAGATTTATGAACTATGTTTACTGTATTTTACGTGTAGCGAAGTAGGATGGTCTGACCAAGTCTTTCAGCTCAAAACCGCCTGCAGAACCAGCAAAGCCATTTGATCTCGGTGAAAACTAGATGACGTTTTACCTTGACTACTTGAGATCCCTGCCGGTCCGACTACATCTTGATCCTTTGTCTGCGTGTGGCTTGCGATTCCCGCTGGTCAGCGTCCCTTGACGCCGCGGGGACAAGACTCATGGTCATACAGTGCAGGCATGAAATTGCAAGGAGAAAAGAGAGAACGCAAGGTTTGGTAAAGGAAAGAAAGGTACACGAGCTGAAACTGAGACATAAGGCTGCAGAAAGCCTCCAAGTAAGGGGCTGAAGCAACCTAAAGTTCGAGGCGGGGATGGTGGGAGGGGTTGTGTAAGCCTTCAAGTCAAAATGTTATTGAACGGCTTCAGACATAGTAACAGGAAATACAGTAATATCGTGATACTACCAATCGACCGAAAAAGAGTTCGATCAAAGAGTCACTTTTAGTAACAAGGTTAATTGAGAGGCTGGATAAATGTTGAATGCCACACGATGATGTTGGGAACTCTATCGAACAGCCGAATTGGGCATGTATGATTGTCATAGATCTCTCCAGGAACAGCCTCTCGATTAGGTTACATGAAGCTTAGCCTAGAATCCAGGAACCAAGAGGTAAATAAAGAGAAAGACAAAGGAGATGCGAGACGCATCGCTACAAACTGTGGGCGGGTTGAGCTCAAGAGACAAAGATCTCTAGACTTTAGGTGCTAAATTCGTCACGTGCTGCATGAGACAATACAAGGCGACTGAGGCGCAAGGTCATGGACAAGAGTTTAGAGTAATGTGTGGTATTTGAATCCTATCAAGTATATACATGAAGTGAATGTAAAAAAAAAAAAAAAAAAAACAATCCTTTTTTTCCTTTCCTGTATCGGTATCCTGTGTATCATTCCAGAGGTTTTCATTTCATATCGTTCGTAGCGATTGACACACCCCCTGCTTTACTTGTAGCTGCTAGGGCGGCGATTTTCTATTGTGATCATCATGGCATGTAAGACATAAATGTTGCGCCAATCTACATGGCAGTGGCCTTCTCGCCAGAGCCGTACATGATGTTCTCGACCTTGAGGTTGAGCTTCTTAACGGCACCCAGGCCGCTGGGGCACTCGGGCTGGTTGCTGACGGCAAGGTTGAGGTGGCACTTCTCATTGACACCGTGCTTGCAGACGGGGTCGTTGATGTTGTAGAGCTGGTAGTTCTGGGCGACCCAGCTCTTGGGCTCGCTCAGGCAAGAGGCGACGTAGTTCATCGAGTTGGCGGCAGCGAGGGGAAGCTTGCCGTTGTCGAGGATGTCCTTGCACTTGGAGGCGTGGACGTACTCGTAGTTCATGGCAATGCCACCGCCCTGCTGAGGGTCCTTGGTGGCAGACTTGCCAAAGCCAAGGTAGTTCCAGGCATCATAAGAGATGTCGTGAGCACCACCAGAAGAGTCGATCTTGAGGAGGTGGACAGAACGGCCCTTGTTGGAGACCTTGACGCAGATGTTGTTGCAGTCGACAGAGCCGGGCCAGTAGGCGACACGGTTGGTGTTGATCTTGCAGCCAAGGACTCCAATGCTGCTGGAGTACATGTCGTGGGGAGTGATGCTGGCAGAGCCGGACTCGCCTCGAGCGATGGGGCCGGCAGAGACCAGAGCAGCCGAAGCAGCGGCAAGGATGGTGGTGAACTTGGAGAACATTTTGACGGTTGTATGTATATACTTGTGAGGCTGGAGGCTGGAGGCTGGCTCTACTTGTTGTTTTATCTCAACGCACGGCGGAGAGAAGAAATGAGTGGGCAAGTGAGGTTGTTGTGGTTGTGGTTGTGGTTGTTGGAAAGGACTGATCTCAGATCTAGGTCTGGAGCGACGGCCAGCCGAGTGAATGAAAGGAGCTTTGGAAAAAAGGAAAGAATCTCACAAGAGAGCGTGGTGTGGTGCAGAAGAAAGAGCATACTTGTGAGGTGGAAGGGGTCGACTTTATATACCTACATGGCGATCTGAGGGAGCGGGAATGGCCCCCTCCACAGCATCCACGTCGATCTCGGGGAACTGTCAGGGCAAGACATGTGTATCCCCGAGGACAAAGCCAGGCGTAGGGAGCACGCATGCATGCACTGGCATGGATTGCATCGAGGCGAAACAGAATGGACGTCGCCGAGAAAGAGACCGCTTGCTTGGGCGCTTGGGTGCTTGGATGGAAGTGGAACTCGGTAGACAGCAGTAAGCTAGGGACCCGTTCAGGCCCCAGAGTCAGACTAGCCAGAGTCGAGTCAAGAGAGAAATCTGTCCATGATTCGCGACAGGATGTCACTAGTTCAAGAGACGGTGGTGCCTTGCTACCTCGATCTTGCTGTCGTCCGTCTATGAGAGTTGAGACCCGCCCGGGACGTTGCCGACGGAAGATAGGGTGGGAGACCCAAGGGCAACCAGTTACAGCTGACCTAGATAGCTCTGACAAGAAAATAACTCAAAGTCTCAAACTGGATTGCCAGGCACGGTGCGTTAGTCAGGGACCCGGCACCGCGGCAGACGCACGCACTCAAAGGGCCTGGGGCGCCATGGCCCATGCTGAAGGTGTCGTGGGATGAGCCCTGACTGGTTTTGTGCCTGGGGGCGATGCCACGCTGTGCCTGAGCCGCGCTGGCATCCCTTGTTCTGTTGTTTCTGTGCCTGAGCAACCCTTGTCTACTGTTTCATGTTTCAATGAAGGGGGGAGGTCGGCAGAAGCACAACATGGTCAAGTCAAAGACAGGCTGGCATTCTCGACGCATTCGCATTCGATGGGATCGGTTGACATTCAGAGTACATGCATGTCTTTGAGCCAAAGAGTGTGAGTGGGCTACTGTTACTGTTGCGGTCAAGTCGCGCGCTTCGTTTCCCAGGCAAAGGCTCTAACTAATAGTTGTTAGTAGTAAGCTCAAAGACGGAGGGTGAAAACGGAGGGAAAACCCTGCACTGCAGCAATGCCGCCGCGCCGCGGTTGGGGTACTGACACTGTGATACTGTACGCATGCGGGCACCGTACAAAATGTTGAACAGAAGCCAAGCAAAGTGCCAGATGCCTCAGGCTTGACGCCGTGCAACAGTGGATCAGATGAACGCCAGCCAACAGCAACAGAGATGGTCAGCATTGACCGAAGCCTTACAGGTCAAAGGTCTGCCGATGCCTTCGAGACTGAACCTTGGTAATGATCGTGATTGCCAAGCACTGGGGGAGGGGGGGCTCGGGGTTATTCAGATTAACCAGATGCCATGCAACGCCATTCACGGCACGCAGCGGGAAGACAATAAGCTTGTTTCGATCCGATTCCTTTACCGAGTGGCATTCCATTGTCTTGGACTGGGGAGAAGAAGGAAGAAGCAAACATCTATTGACGGGAACCTACATACTTGTGACTTGAGATGGAGGGATTCACAATGGCCAGCCAAGCCAGCTCAACAGACATACCTAGGTAGCCACGTCACAGTACAGTAGGACAGCTAGTTTGCCCATGTCTCATGTACGGCTCTGTACCCTATGCCAGAGGACATTTATCAAACTCCTCTATAACGAATCATAGCTATCCCGTGGATTCGTCATCTTGTCAGTGCTGCTGCAACTCTCGACTGTCCAATTGGCCAACTCATCCAGCCAAGGCTTCTTCGTCACTCCCTCCGACCATATTCATTCTTGTCTTCATACTGTGCGCAACTTTTTTTTTCAATTTTATTTTCATTCTCCTCCCATCTCATTGCTTATGTCTTGTCATTGTGGGCCTAGACATTCAAGGTTTTCGAAGAAGCACTTTAGCGGATTTCCAGATATTCGGGGCTATTTCACAATTGGTTTAATGACCACTTACAACTTGCAGCCCACTCACACTCACCCACCTGCCTTGCAAATTCACAAATCTAGCAAAGTCTTCTGTGGGCCGCTCTCAGAAGAAAGAGAAAATTCTTTTGCTGATTGCGATTGGGTAGATATCCCACTCTAATCCGGAAGTTTTGGTCAATGCCGGTGGCTGAATCTTATAGGACGGGCCCGTGAGGCCCTTTCAAGACTTTGACCGCGGAAGAGGCACCGCCGTGGCACCACCACATGGCTTTGACAGTTTAGATTCTCTGATCTTGTCTTTGGCTCCAAAAGCCTCTGATTCAAAGCCTGGAACTCTACGGCTTCTTTGACCAAAGACAAGCTCAGTCTACTTGTTTCACGCGAACCCTTTCAAACATGGCTTCCCTCCATCAGCCGTTGACGCAACCTTGACTGACACCCTCTCAGTCTTGAACAAACGGTCTGCCATGTGCCGTAGTGGCTTTCCAGAAAGTCTCTTTGAATAGGGATAGGGTTCAACGCTCCCAGCCACCCAGATCCCGAGACTGTTTCCACCGGCTGCGGCCCAGGTCTCGAATCACATTCTTCTGTTATGTACGCCTCACGAACCGTCACAGGCGCCGTCATATACGCCATCAGTACGCTATGCTAGGTTTTGTACGTTTGTCCGCCGTCGGGGAACCGTATCAAGCGCAGGCTCTGTAGTGTTATCCACTTGGACTTGATAACAGAGTCTATATAGCTTCGAGTCAGTCTCCTTCGCGATTTAGGTTGAATGGGCCATTGTGATTCGACTGATGGGTGTTTTATAGTGGCTGCAGAACTTTTTAGAGATCCGACAGCGGACTCTGGACAAAGTGCTCACCTTCCAGCTTAGTCGTTATAGCCGAAGGTATTGGGTTTGCAGGTTGTAGACCGGCCCCGTTGACATTCCTTCTTCATGCAGGTAAAGCAATTCATGACAAGAATGGCTTCACCGATAGTATAGACTTTTTTTCTTATGCCGATACCGCAAATAATGGCATTCTTCTGTCTTTTTCAGTATCTCGACCATGCCCCTCTACATTGTTGCCGTCCTCTCTCTGCCTTCACATTATAACCATCAACTGCATCACCATTCATTCAACACACGCGAGCTACATGTGTTTTTCGTATGCTAGTTTCGAACCCACAAAGATCTAAAGATGATATCTGGGTACATTACGCTCGGTCCCTGTCCGCGTTGTTTATCGAGACTCTGGTGTTTCAAGGGCCGTTCCGATGCATGAGGGGAACTCCTGGATATCACCCCCACTGATGATCATCTGGGGAAATACGAGCCTTAGATCTCGTGTTTAGATCGGAGAATTATTTGTTTCAATGTGGACCATGAAAAAGATCATTTCTTTAACGTAGTGATCGCTTATCAAGGTAGCCATTCGCAGGGAAGGGTCCTATTGTCATGTCGCCGCGGTTCTGCATCTGGCCTGTCCACATACTATAGCGGAGGTAGGCAAGTATTATGCTGCACTTGTACGTTTTTTAATTGACATTGCTCTTTTTTTCTAGCTGCCCGTGCTCCCATTGCTGAGCTAGACAGATGAATGGAAAAAATAGTTGATCCTTCGGCTCTCAGTCACCAGTTGCCACATAATGGCAGTTATTAACTTCCGTAAAACTTTTAAACTTTGTGAAATAAGCCGAAGACTGCACGCTTTTGCGAATGTTTTCGTATATCTGCTTAATTTGCTTTATATCATGGCGTTATCAAGATTCAGAAGTGACTATCGATTCGCTGGTCAACCTGGAGCAGCTGGGTGAAAAAGACGAGAACTCCAATTAGGGTAGAACAGCCCAGATATACCAAGTCATAGTTGATACATCAAGAAGCATAAAACCAATTCTTTCAGTGAATTTTTAAAGATAATATCTCATAAGTTGAATAAACTGAAGATTTAATACCCAGTGTAGGGTATTTGCGAGCCCAAGTTGTGAGTGGAGGTGAGGCTCCACCAGGTGAGCTCGGTGAGCTCGGTGACGATAAGCCAACTGATAAGGAAATTTTTACAGTTTCTCGCCCAGCTTCAACATCGTACAATCGCGATAGCTCGGTCAACAGCCCACGCAACAATGGCGCCAATCGATCACGCGGCCGCCAAGGCCGAGAAGAAAGCAAAAAAGGAAAAAAAGCGAGCGCGAGAAGAAGACGCCGCTGTCGATACTGAGCGAAAACACAAAAAGTCAAAGAGCGTTGTCGCAGCAGAAATTCCTGCGGCTGAGGCTCCCAGCAGCGACGCAAAGGTCGAGAAGAAAAAGAAGAAGAGTAAGAAGGACAAGCATGCTGAGGATGCTGCGACGCAACAAGAGGACGAGCCCGCTGCGGTAGACGAGCCCAAGCCGGAAAAGAAGCACAAGAAGAAGAAGAAGCATCGCGATGCGGACGCTGCGACCACCGAAGAGGCAGACAAGCCAGTCGTAGCGGATGGCGAGAAGAAGAAGAAGCATAAAAAGAAGCACAAGGATACCGAAGCGACAGATCGTGCCGAGGCTCAGACTACTGTTGAAGAGCCTGAACAAGACGCTGCACCCGCCGACCCTGATGCTATGGACATCGATTTTGCAACACCCGCCAAACCGTCCAAGTCCAAATCCAACATTTACCAGCCTCCCGACATGCCCGCGAACCCGCAATTCCCCTTCTTCACCCAGACCGTATCACTCTACGAGCCTCTCTTCCCCATCGGATGGGCGCAGCCAGTGACAAACTGCCAGCATCAGCACCTACGACACCTCCAGAACAAGTACGTGCCTTCGCTGCGCGGTGTGCTTCTCGACTATAAGAACGTCGCTTTTGGAGAGAACCCCGGCCGAGCAGGCGCAGCTACGGATGATGAGTCGCCGGCGACTGTCATGGCCAAGGGCGAGGCTGCTGTTGGCTTTGGTTGGATCACAGCCGACGTTGATCTCTTCGTGCCGAGCCGCGGTGCTTGGATGGAGGGCAGTGTCAACTTACAAACCGAGGGTCATATTGGTGTTGTCTGCTTTGGAAAGTTCAACGCTTCAATTGAGGCTCGTCGACTGCCCCCCGACTGGAAGTGGGTTCCTAATGAGTCTCCCGAAGCCCAGGGTTTTGAAGAAACCGCCTCAGTCATCACTGCTGATGACCATGGTGTTGTTCGCCAGATCCACAGCACCGGTTTCTGGGCCGACGGTAACGGCGACAAGGTCAAGGGCAAGATCCGTTTTCGCATCCGCAACTTTGACGTCGGCACCAGCGGAGAGACAAGCTACCTCAGCTTGGAGGGTACCATGCTCGACAAGGCGGGCGAGAAGACGGTTGTAGCCGAAGAGGCAGAGACTGCCAAGATGCGAAAGGGCAAGCGAGGTGGCCAGAGGGTTCACAGGAGACGGATTCCCGAGTTCAGCATGACGCGCTTCGTTGCTGAAGAAGAAGAGCAGGTGCAGGACAACGAGGAGGAGAAGCGCGAGGTATTGGCGCTGCCCGAGGATCTATAAAAGCAAGGCATGGGACATGGGGAGCCAGGAGTTGTGTGATACCTCGATTTAATGATAAACACTGTTGCCAAAAGCCAAGAGGCGTTGCACCAACGCTAAGAGACCGCTGCCTCTGTTGCTACAAAAGACCATGGCATATCCGCTCAATACTTGTATACAGAACGACCAAACCATAACGCCGAATACCATGATACGTGCTAATCAAAGAGTTGCTCATGCGGCAGCTTTCACCATGGGCTCCCATGGCCTGGCCAGGTTCCACAGATATACCTCCCCCATGGGCTCGTCGCCCAATGCCTTGACAAGAATGTGCTGAAATAGAGGGGCGTTGGCAAACAAGGGCGGAATTGGAGTGACTGATGCTCGACCCCAGCCAGCAGAGAGACCCTCGCTCCACGAAGGGCGTCGTGTAAAGTCCTCGACCTTGTCGTGGTATGCGTCCCAGTCAGCTGAGTGATTGTTGACAACAATCTGGAACCTCACGCCCTGAATATCAACCGTGATGCGTTGCACCATGCTTGGGAAGCCTTGTTCCGAACCCGAGCTCAGTATCCACGTGTAGTCGGTTTGATCGCCGTTGCTCTCCCAATCATACCAGACCTGCGTCCCAGCTTGAGAAAAGTCATTGAGAACAATGCGCCCCTCTGCGTCAAAGCTCAGTTCGCAGTGTCTCGCGTCAATGCCGGGCATCGAGGGGAGAACGACGTCGCAGGTGATTGGGTCAGAGCCGATCACGAAAGAGCCTGGACGCTTGGGAGGCGAGTCGAAGCTGAGCTTGAGGGCGCGTGGAGGACGGCTGGCGAGAAGGTTGGGGATGCTGGAGGTGAGAGTTGGGGAGGAGGAGGTGAGGACGGCGCGAGAGATGTTGGAGGGGAGGTGGGTGGCCTTGTCGGCGAGGGAGTTGCGGGCCGTAGGGACCAGCCAGGCGATGACGTTGGACATGATGGTGATTATGATGATGATAATATAAAGATTGGATGTCGTTGAAGAGAATGTGGTGGTGGTGGTGGTGGTGGCGAGGCGGTGAGTGAGGGGATAGAGTGAGTTGACGATGGTATATAGGCTCAAACGAGAGAAGCCTGATAGTGTAGATGGAGCTGGATAACAAAGCTATAAGGAAACCGAAAAGAACAAGAAAGCACGCTGAGAAAAGACTGTCGAGCTTCGTTGTTGTTTACAACTAGAGGCCTTTATATCTCAAGCTGACGCTCGTCCTGCCTGCGTTGCGCCGACAACCACTGGCCCCCATCGCGCGTCACGAAAACACCTGACGACCAGGAGATATCCCAGGAAGAGAAAGACTCGAAAACACTTGTTTCATCGTGTTAGGTCCATCTGTGGTGAGTGAATGTGTTGGTGTTTTGGGATGGGCGCATGAGAGCCAATCGATTTTTAGGGGTCCTCAAAGGGTGAAGGACTATGAGCCATTGGGCCACATGGAAAAGGTTGAGGAAAGTTTGACTCGGAATAAAGAGTGAGAAGAATCTTGGGTGTTGCAGTTTTTGTTTGGTATGCGAGAAAGGATTTGACGTGGTTTCTTGGGAGAAATGTTCTGGGGCTGGGGTTTGAGCATTGCTCGTTGCTGGAAGAGGGACTGGTATCGCATCTGATTGAAGTGCTTCACTTGACGTTTTACTACCCAAGTGGATAAAAGCAGGGTTCTTTTCAGTTCGGGAGCTGAACATTATAGGCGATATCCAAGGTAGATAGATAGAAAAGATGGACCGGTATGTCAGACAACATGCTTCAATGCCATACCAGGCAGCTCTAGTCACTCACAAGATCGTGACTATTCGACAGTAGCCATTTGAGCGATAATTTACAGTCACCAGAGAACAGTTTTAGACGTGTATTTGCAGCTGAATTCTTCTTCACGATCAAAGACTGGACCGGAGTCAAGTTGAGAGTCACAGCCACAGTAGAGATCTGCTCGAACAACACGTACTCAGCTTTCGGCCCTTGTAGGTTTATATTTATGCATTTGTGACCTGTGGTATAAAACAATTTAATGTTTTTTTTACTTGTCAGTGATCTGCAATTTTGGATACAAAGCAGGCTTCCTCCGGTCTCATTGTGCGCAGAAATTGGAACTGACACATGTGGCCGAACAGTAGCAAGAGATGTACGGAAGCACCTTTTCAATCGACTAAAAGGGAGCCATGGCCAAGTCTTGAGCATCTAAAAATGATGGGACTTGAGCGTAGAAGCTCTGTCCCAGCACGAAGAGGGTTGCCGGCTGGAGAGAACGAGCCTTCAGAGCAGCCGCGAGTATAAAAGTCTCTCTTTAGTAACGCAGTCTCAGTGATAGCCGTGCAGAACTATCCAAGCCATATTTTCAACACCAGTTCACTCCAAGAGACACCATAATATTCCGTTCTTATTCCAATACTACCATAATGTTATTGCTCTCAGTGCCTGACCAGAGCCTGTTCAAGATCTCAGCCCTTGCTCACTTGCTGGACAGTAACGTATCACTCCGCATCTATCATTTCATAATGCCCTCTCATAATGATAATAATAAGAGAGGGCCTAGTGCATCATCGCATACACCAGACCAATGTTCCTCGTACACAACTCCCAGCCCGCGATACTATGATGAGCGGTTTTCTACCCAATTACCGTATTGATATCCGTATCGGTACGTCGTACTCCGTTCTTAATGCTACAAAGCTAAATTTCGAGCTTCATCAGATCTCCATCTTCGGAGCGGGGATGGTAAGGGTTTGGTGTGAACTGCACGCAAGCACTAACATTGACGCCATCGGGACCTGGCACAACACCATATCTCAGGTCTCATCAGAAGAGTTTTGAGCCATGATTTTCGTAATTACGTATTGTTAAAAGCCGATCATAGTGGCTTGCTGGGAAATAGAAAAAGAGAGCAGCGAGCTATGGATAGATAGAGTTCATGTAATTACTGCCTTGAAAGAATTGAGTAGTATACAACCCAATCTCAAAGATGCGATCCTCTTCTTGGCTACAGCCAGCTTTGTTGGCAGGCTCTCTACTTGTTCTGCCTGTACAAGTCCTGGCGAGTTCTGAACCAAGAGACCAGGTTGTCATTTCGGCCAGAAATGAGACCAATGGCGGCAAGAAGAACATGGTCTTTATTCTCACCGATGATCAAGACTCTGTATTGGATTCCGTGTCATATATGCCCAAGCTAAAAGAACACATGGTCGACAAAGGTGCTTCATTCGTCAACCACTTCACCACCACAGCCATCTGCTGTCCGGCTCGTGTGTCGCTCTGGACGGGCAAACAACCACACAACACCAACGTCACTGACGTGAGTCCACCATGGGGTACATTGATCCATTCGAGACACTTGAGCTGGGAGATGCTGACAGACACCGAAAAGGCGGTTATCCCAAGTTTGTCGCCCAAGGACTTAACGAAAACTACCTCCCCGTCTGGCTCCAGGAAGCTGGCTATAACACGTATTACACGGGCAAGCTGTTCAATGCGCACACCATCGACAACTACAACTCTCCATTCCCTGCAGGATGGACGGGAACCAACTTTCTGCTTGATCCGGGTACGTACGACTACTTGAATCCGATCTATCAGCGCAACAAGGAGGCACCGGTGCACCACAAGGGAGAGCACACTTCAGACTTGATATCCGAGTATGCGCACGAGCTACTCAAAGATGCGATTGATGCAAAGAACCCATTCTTTGTTGCTATTGCTCCTATTGCTCCGCACTCAACAATTCTTGTTAATCGGCCTCCTGGATCTCCGATGACTATCCCTATTCCTACCGAGAGACACTCTCGCCTCTTTGAAGGGGCCAAGGTTCCTCGGACAGATAACTTTAACCCAGACTCGGTATGTAACCCTTGGGTTTTAGTGTACAGCAATTACTCACGGCGAAAACCAGCCCAGCGGCGTGAGTTGGATCCGTAGACTCTCTCAGCTCAGCGACACATCCGTCGCTTACCTCGATGAGTGGTACCGCGCTCGTCTCCAAACGCTTCAGAGCGTTGACGAGCTCGTGGAGCAGGTGACAAAACAACTGGAAGATGCTGGCCTGCTCGACGATACCTACATCCTCTACAGTTCAGACAACGGCTTCCATCTTGGTCAGCACCGGCTGCCGCCTGGCAAAGAGTGTGGCTTCGAGGAAGATATCCGCGTGCCTCTTTTCGTTCGAGGTCCAGGTGTATCGGCTGGCTCCGTAGAAGGTGCAGTGACGACACACATCGATCTCGCGCCTACGGTGCTCAGACTCGCGGGCGTAAAGCTCAGAGAGGATTTTGACGGAACTCCTATTCCGGTGGTGCCTAACAAGGAGAACAAGCGTCACGAACACGTCGCTGTAGAGTATTGGGGCATTGCCATCGCCGAGGGGAATATTCTCGGTGGGTTTGGTATGTTCAATTCACTCTGCTTCCAAAGCGTTGCAGCTGCTGACAGGATCGTTGCAGATGGCAAGGGCCAGATTCGAATGCCCAACAATACGTACAAGGGTGTGAGGATTGTGCATGAGGACTACGACCTCTACTATTCGGCTTGGTGTAACAACGAGCACGAGCTCTACAATGTCAAGGTGCGTTTGCTCACATGCTTCTCGACTCGATTGACACCAAGTCTTGTTAGGCGGATCCAGGACAGTTGAACAATCTCTTCCCTCGGGAGAATAGCACTACTGCCAGCGCGGGACTTTTAGGAACAACTACTCAGCAGGTTGTCAACCGTCTTGACGCTCTCATGCTGGTGTTGAAGTCATGCAAGGGAGAAACGTGTGTCGAGCCCTGGAAGATTCTGCATCCCGATGGGGACGTGACGAGCTTGAAGGGTGCCCTACGAAAGGAGTTTGATGAGTTTTATGAGGAGCAGGTCAAGGTTCGGTTCGACCGTTGCGAGGCGGGATACTTGGCTGATGCCGAGGGACCACAGGTTGGATATCAGTACCGTGAGGGCCTCGAGTGGCATCACTGGACTTGAGACGATCTCCTAGCCTTGACAGTATCTTGTATGTAGTGCACAAAGACTAGTTGTAGTATTTCACGGTGTTTTGTATAGAAGACCAAGAAGTGTAAACAACAGGATTTGGTTCACATCATACGAGTTTCGTATGATGCGTGATAGTTTACGCATCGGTCTCTGTCGGCATAGCCACAGCATCACGACACCGTCAACTCGAGAGTGGGGTCATGACAATGTCCTTGAGCCTTGCCAATGTTGTTCACGTGCTGATGCTGGGCTTTGAAGAGAGGTGATGAGCGGCTGGAGTAGGTTCAAGAGAGAAACGGTCTTCGTCTGGCTCCACTGTAGATTCAAGACAGTCTTGTCAGATTCACAACGTACCGGAATAGAGTGTTGATAAAGCAAAACCAAAAGAGTTCGATAGCTAATACTCTAGAAACATCACCAAACCGGTAAATATTCTTGGAATGGGTAGTGAATGTTTTTGGTGTTGCAAAGCAGGCGTGGTAATTCGTATACGCTCATTGGACCAAAAAGCGTTTCTGCCAGAAATACAAGGCACGAACCAGGCCTGATACTGCCGACCTTGAACCGACAGGGCATCTCACGACAGCTCCGTCATTCCAAGACAACCTCACATCTTGAAGTCCAATTGAATCCGCAACGATGGCTTCAGACGCAATCACCGAACCGCGGCGTATGTACCCATCACTGGATTGACTCCCAGCGGTCATTTCTCACCCGACCCGACCCGACCCCGATCGCTGACTTGCTGTGTAGAAGCGACCCGCGAGGAGATGCGAGATGCCAAACTCCCCTTGGCCTACCGAGACAGCTGCGCGCACCTCTTGATCCCTCTCAACAAGTGCAGACGGGATACGTGGTACGCACCCTGGAAGTGTTCGGTGAGTTATCTACGTCTTCCCATAGCCAGAGCCAGAGCCAGAGCCAGAGCCAGAGTCCAAGCCCACGTCCGCCGCGGCCACTCCGAAACCCAGCCCAACAAAGAGCCGATCGTTTCCGAAACATCAGTGCAAACAAAAAACCATGCTTACACTAGAGGGGGGTTGACTAGGATGAGCGACACAGCTACGAGAAGTGCCAATACGTCGAATTCAAGAAGCGAGTTGCCAAGATGGACGAGTTGAGGGAGTCGAAGGACGGTGCGCGAAGCAACTAGAGAGCAGACCAAATAAACCCTGGGAGCAGAGCCGGGCCGGGACTGTACATTTACAAACAAGCCAAATGAAATGGGTATTTCACCTAAAAGAAACACGAACAAAAACAAGAGCCAAGGCGAGACAACATGACAGACGAGAGCGGATTCTCCTGCGGTGTGACAACGGACCCTGACACAAGTGATGGATGGGCTAATGGAAACAGAAGCAGCGAGGCTTGGGCAGAGCCTCACGAGAAGTGCCGGGCTTGAAACTGCGAACTGAACCGCGCACTCTGACGGCACAAGGAAAAAAAGCAGCCGCAGGCATGGGACGGCATTTGAAGAACGGACCGGAAAAGAGTGGACTCGCCGGGGCCGGACGAGTGGGACTTGGGCATTGAAGGACGACAAGAAGATGAGCAAGACGTGCAATGTCGCAGGAAAACTGGTTATCGCGTGGTCATTGTGGCGGATGACACCCTGTCTGGCCCGGCATAAGAGATGGAATACGCCGACGTGGTGTTGTTGAAGGCCAAGGGGGGAAATTATATAACGAGGCCGTGAGCCACCAGGCGTTTGGGAAACTGAAGTGAAGAGGTGTCAGTCAGATTGAGTTGTGGTGTTTTTGCACACACAATTCAATTCAGATCTATCTAACATCAATCAATGCCTTTTTTTTCTTTCTCAGGGCGTTGATCGTCTATCGGCAGTTGGCTACCGCAGAGCCTCAACACCAAAACAGTACCTATGACAGACAGGTCTTATCGGTTGGACCAGTTGTTGATCGACAGCATGAGCCTTGCCTTGGCCATGGGCACAACCAGCGTCACGATAAGATATGGATGGTCATTGTCGACGTTTCTACATCAGCTGTGCTTAGTCGCTGGCTCAGATGATGGAACTGATGATCGACTTGCATCGGCATTCGTCGGCTTAGATCCTCAGAGAACATGACATGACAGCCTTGCCATTGATACATGGTGCAATTCTTGACACCCCCTGTCGAGAGCCTCATTCGGCGGTTTCACCAAACCCCCAGCATCAACAGAGCCATGCAGTAGCGTCAGATGAGATCCACTACAGATCCATAAAAGGGATGGCAACAGCCGGCATTAGCAAAACCCTTTGTCAACGACAATCAACGTGTCCCGAGCGAGCATTACGGACCCGGGAGATCCGCCGGCGGTTTAGCTCGGGATAGACAAAGTGGGACCGGGCCGGAGTACACCTCGGCCGGTTTGTGGATACCTCTACAACCGTGCACGTTTACTTGTGTCTTGGGTCAGGCCAATGCTACGACAGAATCACCGTACCGAACGACTGTTTTGGTTTCTCTTATCTAACAGTTTCTAACCCTTGTTCGGTGGAATGTCAACTGTGCATGGATGGTACGGTAAGGAAAGGCAAAGTGAAAAGATGATTTATGCTTTCTAAACTAGGGGGGAAAGAGGAAAAAACTGGCCATTATACACGAGACCTGCTCAGAAGAGGGCGTTGCTGCCGCAGGAAAACACACCCTGGATCGCACTCGACTCGTTGGCAAACAGATCCAGCAGCTCAGTGATGGATGCCCACAAACCAGCGGCGTTCATGAAAAGGGAGATTGCGATGAGGAAGGCATTGACCAGAACCAGGCCAATCTTGGTGGGACTGCTAAAGAGCTGGCCCCAGTTCATGTGGAACCAGAAGACGGCGCTGAAGCCAAAGGTGAACCAGGAGATGGTGGTGGCCGAGGCGATGGACAGGATCGAGTCGAAGACGGGGATGGCGTTGGAGATGATGAAGCAGAGCACCCAGAAGATGGTCACAAGACCCATCCAGATGGACCAAGAGCGGACGTTGTTGGCGGTCATCTCGCCAGTGAGCTTGAAGTGCTTCATGACCTGGACGTACATGTACTTGATGCCGGTGTGGCCAAAGGCAAGACCGGTCGAGAAGACGGCCGGAAGGACGATGCCGTAGGCGATCTTGGCGATGGTCTCGGGGGCCGAGCCCAGAGCGGGCGAGACGGTGTATTCGCCAGCAAGGCAGTAAATGGCGATGGCTACAATGACGTAGAAGGTGATGGAGACGACCTCGAGCCAGGCCAGGGCGAAGCCAAAGTCGCGGACGGGGTCGATCATCTCAGCCATGTAGGTGACAAAGTTGATGTTTCCAGAGTAGGCGTAGCAGATCTTGAGGCACGCGTTGAGGCCGGAGCGGAAGTCGGGGTTGGCAACGACCTTGATATCCTTGTGCCAGTCGGCAGGGGCCTGCGTGGGATTCTTGACGCCGAGGGAGATCATGACGAGGAGGGAGGCGGCGATGACGGAGACCATGCAGGGGATGCCCGACTGCGAGACGAACTTGGACGTACGGGGCGCGCAGAGGACCCAGCAGCACAGCGAAGCGACGCCGATGAAGCCGACGGTGCAGATCGAGTTGCCCGAGATGGTGTTGAACGAGATGGAGAGCGTGACGGCGGCCGAGGCCGAGGTCATGATGACCTGGACCAGCAGGGCGATGCCAGAGACGATGCTGAAGATGCGACCGCCTACAACACGGGTCATGTCGACGACGTTGACAACGTGCTGGTGACGGCCGTAGAATTGCTTGAGAACGAAAGCCGTGTACCAGGACAGAGCGCCAATGCCGATGATGGCGATGAGGCCGGGCACGATGCCCATGGTCTTGAGAACGCTGGGCAGAGAGAGCACACCGAGACCGACCTGGTTGGTGAGCAGGGCGAACGTGGTGTCCCATTTTGTCATGTTGCGAAAGTTCTGCGAGCCCTCGCCGCCTCCGAAGCCGTTGTCGACGACGGGGACGTTGTGGGCTGAGCTCAGATCGACGTCCTGGTGGTTGCCGCCGTCAAGGTGAACCTTTTCCTTGCTACTTGTCTTGCTGGAGTCATGGCCCTGGTCTGAAGGGTAGATGTCGTTTGTGAGGGCCATGGCGGGCGAGCTGTGCGTGCCGTGAAGGCTCTTGGTCCTGGGGATGCAGAGAGATGGGTGGGTATAGTGAGAACAACGCTTGCGTGAGGAGTAGATGGTGGAAGACAAGACGAGAGACGAGAGACAGGAGAGGAGTGAAAGCTGTTCAAGCACGAGGGAGCAGAGAAGGAAGAGAATATATAAGTTGAGTGATGGATGAGTTGGTGTAGCAGGGAAGACGCTGGCACGGTAGGTAGTCTATGGTCGGAAAAGAGCTCGGAACTCCCTCCTTGAGCACCGCGGTCTACGATACGGTATCTTCTCCACATGGAGGAAGAGAAACCCAGCCTTTTTGAACATTTTTCTGGGGTGACCCTCTCTTGCAGTACATGGGCGGCGAATCCGTGCCTTGTCTTGGCGGAGCAAAAGCGTAGAGGGCAACTCGTCTCGAACAAGAGAGCGAGCATTGTGGGACGTCTTTTTTCCTGCTTGCTTGCTTTCTTTCTCTGCCAGCAGAGAAAGCATCGAGGTACTATGGCAAGGCGAGCAGAAGAACCCTTGGATGGGGACAAGGGCAAATCTTGCTCTCCACTCTGATGTGAAGGGGTCATATGTGGAGGACCCCATACAAGAATATGGTACATAGCCTATCTTTGAGGTTTCTGTTAGGTATTGAGTTGGTCCAATTGGATTCCTTGAGAAGGAGGAACAGGATGGGGAAAGCTAAGAGAAACGCGCTACAAGTTTGATATGTTACGCTACTGTATCGACACCTCCAGTCTGTCCCCAGTCATTTTGAGGCCAAGTACTCTGGGTCGGTTTCTTTATAATCACTACCTACATGAAAGGAGCGGATGCGATATGTTGATTTGATGGAATACTGCATGTCTGTTGGACATGATCATCTTGATACCCAACTATCAACAACTATCACGCTCCCATCTGCAGTCTGATTTGCATATGCACAGAGAGACAGACAGACTATCTTGCACCTCATTTTTCTTAACGTGTGGTTCCTATTGCTTGGCTCAGCTACCAAAAGAGGCAATTATGCTACTAGCAGCATGCAACCTAGTTTCAACAACTTTTCTTCTTCTTCTTCTCTCCTTGACTGATTCGAGGCTGACGGGCGTGTTGCCCAGAGAGGCTAAACTTTGAGGATCAGGTGGGTACGCATGCATGTTTATCAACGTAAAACATGAGACTATTCATCACCGCGAGCAGCTGAGAGAGAGAGAAGTGGTAAAGTGTTGGTTGACATCTGGAACGATATTGGGGTCTATAGTCTAACTACGTCTTTGCTGCGCTGAGGTGCAAGGACATACATAGTACTACTATATGGGGGGGACCTGTTTTTGGAGAAATTTGGAGACATTTGGACAGGATCAGGGATTATACCCAATAACGAGTGTATGAGCTGATGTAAAAAAGGCTTTTCTTTATAGTAAGCTTTTTTTTTTTTCTTTTTCTTTTTCTTCTTCTTTTTCTTTTTCTTTTAGCTTGATTTGGCCTTGGCTGTCTCCTCCGCGAGTCAATACCGCGATACGTACTTGTATAGACTGACTTGAACCTCTCGCCTTACATACTGTACATACTAGTTTATGATCAAATCATGTCACATCATAGCAAACAAGAGTCAGCTAGTTCAGGCTCAGTCTTGCACGGCTTCTTCCCCTTTCCCATCGAGAATCCCTGTTCCATGCCGTCATGCTCATCATCCCTGAGACCTCGGCAATGCACGACGCACCGCAGACCTTCTTTCTAGTCGTCTTCTAGAAGAGATGGCCATGGACATGCGCGTGGGGTGTTTTGAGCAGCACCGTGATACGTGATACGATGACTGACTCGTCTCATGTATATGCCAAGAGAAGACGGCCTTGCAAATCATCTTGCTCTGCTCGACTCTCTTTGCCCTGCCGCGTGTATCTTGGCCATGGGGCCTCACACCACGCACCGTCAAGTGCTGCGAGACACAGCAAAAGATAGTACAAGTCACGCGTAACCCTACACTCGCCGTCGAGTTTTACGTACAGCAGGCCCATAGTCCCCGTGGGACAGCTCCGTATTTCCCCCAGCAAATTCCCTCGGGATATCCGGGGGCACTCCAGACTTTCTCTTGGCGTTTGTGATGCGATCGGTCCGGGTCAGTTGTCGTCCCTCGATGCACCCGGCAGGGATCATGCCCAGCCCGGTGATGGTAGGGAGAGTTGACAAGACGTGGGAGCGTGGGTGTCACTTGTCATTCTCTCCTGTTCCTTGCTTGCCAATGTAGATCCTTCGGAATGCTCAGCATTAGCGTCTTGTCTGATACACCTAAAATACGCTGTTGCACGGCCGATGACCGCGCTCGTCAGCATCTCTACTCCTGGAGTAGACATGGTTGACAATCAATTCAACTCCCGGTGATCAGAGACCTTTTGTCGATCAAATACGCTTCATCCAAGAATGATAAAAAACCCGCAGAGTTGTCGTGACCTCGAAAGGTGGAAGAGAATGAGCCTCAAGAGGGTCTGAGCATAGGCACAGGCAATTGCCTTGCCCGAGAGAACGGAAAACGACGGTATCTTGCTCATCAGCATGTCTATGCTTCCCTCGACGACTCCAGTGTCTCCCCATTTCTGGGAACTCGACATCCAATAAGCACTCATATCTAGGCTCATTGATCCTTCTTTCCAGAGCCAACACCGCCTACTTCTACTTCAAAGCCGCCGATATCCTCGATGCTATCATGTTCAAACGAGCTTTGACTTGCCACGGCGCTTCGAATTACGTACAGTCTTCTTATCAGGGCCGCTGTTGCGTGTTAACCAGCGAATGTTGTACCATTAAAGGTCTCTTTCTCCCCGCAGGCTCCGGGAGGGTCGTTGGAAAGCAGAAAACCGGTATTCATTGTATCATAGCCACGAGATGGCGGACCTGGTCTTGAATGGGGGATAACTCGCTCAGCTTCCGTGGTGAGCTATGGTACTTGATGTATTGAAACGTGGGCTGTTCGACTTTCGTTGCAGGCTTGGGTTAACTCTATCAGCAAAGCACGAGTGAGTGCTTTTGCCCCTATAGGAGGCATGATTGCGCCACTCATCATCCATCTGGTGCGTTTCCAGCATCTTGATGTGCGTCGTCGACTGACTTTAACCCGTCACATGTCCTCTCCGGTCCAAGACCGTACTTGAGCTTTCCTAGTATTCATATTGATATCACCGAGGCTGTAATCAAGATACTTAAAAGCTTGGAGATGGCCAAGGGGACTCGCATATATAACTAAAGTCGCCAAGGCCGACGTCTTGCCAGAGCTAAACAGTCGACCAGCTTGTTTTCATTGCACCACGTATCACAAATCCTCGTATTCACAATATGAAACTGCTAGTATCGTGTCTATACTGTTATTTGGCATGTTTTTGATTCACGACCTCGCCTTACACGAAGTATCTCCTGATAACGGGCAGTGCTGCCTACCAACATTGTGTATAATCTTGAGGCGTTATTGCCTGGATACAGAATAAACTATCGCTGTTCCCGTCTTATAATGGGCAGTGCTCTATATACACGTATTGCCGACCGAGAGCCAGACTCACATTCCCTGCTAATATTCTCATCTTGTAGGCTCTGGACTGATGACTTGTACTCGGTGGCTTGCCAGCACGGAGAATGATTAGCTGCGACCCACGCTAGACGTGATGTCTTCAGATGAGTGCAAGGTTAGTAATAGCCATGGTCTGCTACACACGTCTTGTTATTTTACGTATCAGTCTATTATCGTAGGCAGTAAAAGAGATCTCGTCTGCGTTCTGGTGGGTGTTCAGATCCTCCTGGTGTACAGCCATGTCCATTGCATCGTCGTCAGGATATCCCAAAAGACAGAGTAGAGTTTATATACTCCAAGCTGCAGCTGAATGTAATGTTCTTGACTTGCAATCTCTTTCAGATACATGGCTTGTGCTGTCCAAGGTTTGATACCTATGGATGTGCGTAGAATCTGTAGTGCTGTGTGATGCCTGGTTTACCTATAGAAAGGTCGCCCAGATCAACGATAGTCAGATTTCCTTCGTAGCTCAACCCGCAAACACATCCATAAACTAAAGTATCTGAAGCCTTGATCATATGCACTTCATGTTGGTAGGTTTCATCTTTACTCTACGAGAGCAGTGTCTTCTTTAACGTCGTCTCAAATCGCCGAAGCATGCTGAGTCAAGATATAGGGTAATACAAACTCGACTAGTCCATCTCACCAGCCCAAATTCAATTCCACAATCATCAGCATCAATCATCGATCTGACATGAAAATCACCAGCAACGCCCAACAATCTCACTCACTACCTATTCTCAACAAGTATTCAAGTTTATCTATCTCGAAAAACTCATAAACGTAGCCCTGAACTCATGCAATTGAGGGTCAGCCCCCGCAGGCTACACCAACACCACAACACCACAACATGGGCTCTTCAGACATCGCGCCCCCCTCAGCGCCAACATGGCTCGTCCCCGCCTCAACAGCCTGTCTCGCAACAGGCATAACCTTCTGGCTACTCGCCTACATCCTCATGGTCCGCCGCTCCCTCGCCACCCACGCCACGCCCGCGCCTCTTGTCGCCCTCGGCCTCAACCTGGCATGGGAAGTCGTCTACGCATTCGGCGTCTGCGAAGCACCCATCGAGACCTTTGGCTTCACGCTGTGGCTCCTCCTCGACATCCCTGTCCTCTACGCAACGCTCAAAACAGCGCCGCGGAGCTTCGCGTCGAGTCCCCTTGTCGCCAGGAACGTGCCTTTGTTGCTGGGGATCGTGTTTCTCGCGGGATTGGCGGGGAATGGATCGTTTGTATGGTGGTGGCTCAAGGAGCCGCATCGTGGGTATGGGATCAAATGGGGGAAGACGTGGAAGGGTCTTGAGGCGAGGGATACGACAGAGTTGGCCTTTTGGTCGGCCGGTGTCGCGCAGACGATATTCAGTGTTTCGGCCTTGGCTATGCTTCTTCAGCGTGGTCACTCGGGTGGACAGAGCTATGCAATCTGGTGAGTCTTTTCTTGTTTCTCTATATGCAATTGCCGGTTCTGGAGAGGGCGTGTCTCCATCCACGCTCTGCAGCCATTGTGTCTGCCTCATTCCCCATTGCGAGTTTGCTTTCTCTGATTCCGAGAATCTGGTCAACTACTGCAGATTACGTGGCCGGCAAGACCGCCCAAGCAGATCCAACACTCTGCCTACCAGTAGGGTTCACATCCGCTACCCCATGGCACGATAGAAGAAGCAAGCCCAGCAGCAGTCACCGCATCAACTGCTTGACCGTGCTGACCAGAGCCCCTGCAGGTTTTGTCGATTCGTTGGCACCGTCATGGGCCTCCCCGTTACTTGCGTCCTTCTGTGGTGGTACTGGCCAGAGGCCCATGGATTCGTCCTTCATCCCCTTGCCATGTTCCTCATCGGCACCGCTATCCTCTGTGACTTGGCATACCCGTTCCTGTTGGCTCATGTTCGAACAACGGAGAGACTTCTGCCTGATGGGGGCCTGGTAGCAGGGGGGGCCGAGATGGAAGGAGAAAAGAAGCGACAATAGAAGGCGACAAGTCAATGCAGAAAAGGGCAGGTCGTGTGTCAACCATGTCAGTGGACCAGGGGAAACGGTCTAGATAAAAGCGATTAGTGACACATCTCGTTGCATTCGGACTTTGTCGCAGTAGCAACACCGTAACCGAATCCTCGACCACGACTGCAATTGCAAACTGTCCATCATAATCGGTCCTGTTTTGCGGTGAATGTCCATGCCTGCTCCAATACTCATTTCTCGGCCTCGCCTTGCGCCGCCGTACTATCTGTTGGCTGCTTCGTCGCGGGCAACCCACGCGTGAATCACTTGTGACGCCCCCAAACGATGCAACCTCAGATCCGAAAACTCGGGATATCTGCTTTCTGATGGCTTGGCTGATGGGTGCATGAGCCAATAGGGGGTTGACGGAGGCATCTAGTAACCGCTGTATGAAGATCATATCGCGTCAGTCTCTAGCTCTTTGCAGCATGCTGCTCACTAGATAAGCCATGACGGCTGACCACAACGTGACGAATGTCTTATGCAGCTTTCCTTTAGTGTGACGGGCGTTTGATTTGTCCCCAAGGAGCCGAATCGTGGCTTTTGTGAGATGTGATAGCTCCCTCAATGTCGCCTCAACCAACAATTTGGCTTGGCTGGGCTGGCTAGCTCGTCGTACATAAACACCGAGAGGAGAATGGAGAGCAAACTTTATGTTTGCTTGTCACATGACCTGAAGAGCATGCATCGGGATCCTCGCCGCCCCGTAGCATCTCCCGCCCGTGTTCGTCTTCACGAGATCCACATGTAACCTTCTCACCGAGATTACTGCGTCAAACAGCGAGTCCATGGAGGGGCTGATGATCAAGGTAGGCCTGCGCTGGGATTGGGTGACTCAACCAACAAGTTGACTCGACCAACACACCAATCGCCGAGACGTAAATGAGCAAACTGCCCAGACACTTGTCTCGCGATAGCCACCTTCCCAGCAGCACATAGACATGGAGACTGAGCCTCTCCAATCACGGCTCGGTCCAGTATATCGGCAACAAAAGAGAAGTTGCCAACGCGCAGTGTGTGTATGGCACGAGATCTCGATGAATACGATATTTCGCATGCACCTGCATCTAGCCACACTCCGTCTCTGCTGTGAATTCATGCTTGCATTGCAGTAGTCTGCAGACTCGGACTTGAGCGGTCTCTTATGATGAGCAACTAATTCGTCAACATCGAGTGTTTGCCCGAACCATGCCCAGGGTTGATGTTTTTGTTCCCCAAGACATGGCCAAAACCGTTGGTCGATCAATAGTCGCATGTAAAGGGCAGGGACGCTGATACACGCAACTTTGCGTGAATGTTAGAGAGACACCATATGAAGCAGGTCACATGCTCGAGGGCTTGTGCGGTTGCAAGCATCTTGAATAATAGGGGCCAGGGGTGGTCAATCGTGGAGAACAAGTCTCAAGAGCATGCAGGTTGGTAAAACGGTCGACCGCACAAGCCCATGATCACGTTCCTCATAGCCTGGTCCCGGTAAAAAAACAGGCGGACTTATTGCCGATAAACAGTCGCTGTCTGAAGTTCTCAGGGCGGTCCGGTGAGAAGACCAGACAAGGGCTTTTTGGGGGGATACCGATCCGAGGCGGACAAGTGCGCGATGGCAATGATGCCCAAGGGCGTGTGTTCTGGAATGAATGGCATCATAGCCAAGGCATCAGGGCCCTCTGCTGCGTAGTAGTTGAAGGGATAAAAACTCGGCTGGTTAACGTGCTGACCGGTCGAACGAGATCAAGATTGGTGACAGCGCAGCCTTCTTCTTTGGGCAAAGCAAATCTCGGGGTTTAGGGCAAAGACGCATCGAATGGACCGAAAAGACCCTGGGACCAACACAAACGTTGAAAGGTATCATGGATGGAGGGTGTATAAAACTGCCTGGCTGTTCTGCATGTCGACGGTTTAGGAAATAGGTCTTGATAGACCTCGATTGAGACGAAAATGGTCGACCGTTTGAAGTATGATACTATGGGAGCTATGCATCTATAGGGCCTAATGCAGGTGTCATGTGCAGCGCTAATGCAAGCACAGCAACGGCCCTATCTGATTCTTCCCCCTGGCTACGATCCCTCTGGCGTCAGCGCGTCAGCGTGGAGAGCCTTGACATTTGGTGTCGGATAGTAGTAGATGATGCAACTTGTTCGAAATCCCTCCAGCCTCTGGCGTCAGGATTGCCTCCCATAAACCAACATGTTGCTCTGGGCTGGGCCCGGGGACGCTTGGATCCTGCGCAGGCACGAACTCGACGCATTTTTGCCACGTCGACATCGATACTGTGATCTCCGTCATGCACCCCCTTGACTAAGAGCCTCTTGAATCCGAAACTATTGAGACATGGCCCTTTGCTAGACCGCACTATCTTGTCCTGACTGGTACCAGGAAACCCCCTGGAACACGGACCTCCAGAGCGAGGCGAGCCCATCATTTTCGCCTCGAGTCTTTTTGCAAATCGCCCGCCCTCACCGACAATAACTGCGCCCCAGTTCGCCAGACACTGCGACGAAGCAGGTGTACCAGCGGCCCTGTTTTCCCGCATGCTGGCTGTGATTTGGTGCGAAGTGCATCGCAATTGGACTCTCCGAATTGCAAGGTTTCCATACCGGTGAGCGATGCCTGTGGGGGTAGACGGTCTCACGGCGGTGCCTCTGGCGTAGCATTCTCATCTCCGCGATATGCAGTCAACGGTGGGTTGGTTGGGTGTCCTGCAGCAGCGTTAACAACCCATCAACGTATGATGGCGACTGAAGCCGTCGTAACCTGCATCCACAAGGCAGCCGGATACCGTCCATTTGGAACGTGATGCATCTCTCTCAAGATCATCCCACGCTGGAACGAGCCAAGGCCATGGACTATCGCCAGATGTCGCGGGGTATCCAGCGCACGTGGGTGCCTGTTGTCTCCTCCTCCTCCTCCATCACTGCACTGTCTGCATTGTCTGCATGATAGTTATTATGGAACAGATGACGAAATAGGATTGGAGACGGTTTCAAAAACCACATGGAGCAAAGCGGATCACAAACTCTTTTCATATCATTACTCGATACGTATTGTGTTGGGGTTCTGTCGATTCCTCCGGTCCCGTTTCTGATAACCCTCCGGGTAGAGATTTTGACATGATGACACCCTCCCAAAAGGCCTTGACATGCGGGATCTGGCTTGCATCACATCCTCGGCGGCTGGCATATGCAAATCGCCAATCGTCCAAATACAGTCAGTCACCGCTGCTTGCTCTCGGTGAAGAGCACAGCCCCCATCGGATAACGGCTCTTTCTCGTCCATCACATCACATTAACCGGTCTGCATGTGAAGCAGAGGAGCTGCATGTCATGCATCTTTCGACCAAGCTTACGATGCCAAGTTTCATCTCAACTCGTCCCATTGACTACCTAATCTCTTGCAACCTCTTTTCGGCAGGCACCTTTTTGTTTCTGCTCTGCGACGGGGGCTGCCTTTGACCCTCTTCGTTTTCATCATCATCATCATCATCATCACTTGCAGGACTGTGGAGATGGGGCGGACAAGCGATGCGATGGCCTACAAAGGGCCCCCTTCTGACCATGGATGGAAATGGCCGTGTAGGGCTGTTACGGTGAGTGAGGTGTCTCAAAGTGGGCTTTTCTCAGATGCAAAGCATGAAATGCAAGAGTTTATCAGGCGATAGGTAGCCAAGGAACACAATTTGCGTGATGATTTACAGCACATGCCGTCCCAGCTAGCCGGTATAGGCATCTGGTTGCAGCGACTGAAACACTCCAGCCAAGGGGCCATATCAGCGCGATAGAGTCGATGCGAATGATACATCTCCGGTCCAAGATGTGCTTTTCACCTTTGGTTTCAGCCTCGTGTTATCAGGGTCATGATAACAACCCCCATGCTGGGACAGAAGAATCCTCCCACGCGCAAACATGCACCCCACGTCACGACATTGGCGTCGGTGTTTTTTTTGCTTCGGTGATAGGAACTCCCATGACTGACAAACTCGTACGTGATGATGCAACTTTGTAGGCGAGCAAACTGGTCCCATCCAGCGCTGAGACGCGGCGGCAGTGACCAAGGAGGAGAGTACGTGCAAGTAAAGCGTCTAAGCTTACAGCGCTGTCTCAACCATCATCATGATTGTTGGAAAGGATTCAGCTGCATGTCTTAGCTCAGATTCAGTAGACAAACATTCGATGAGGATGGACTTTGGTGAGCAGACAACCACTCACTCACTCGCACGCCCATGTCTTCTCTTCTCTCATAGACGCGCATTGGCCATGTTCTGTCGTAGTTGAACGTATTGCATCTCGGAGCAACACGGACATGACGAAATTTAGAGTATTCCGGTTGAAAAAATAGGGCTGCTAGATCTAAACTCTGTCGCGGAGTTTGAGAGCCGTCATGCACCATGCAGCCAACCCATCTAGCATCCAAACCTTGATATGAAAAGAGACAACTGCCGGAGGAAACGGTTACGCAACTAACTAAATGGACAAGAGAGAAGAAGAAAAGAAGGCAGAAAAAAGAAAAGGAAAAGAAAAGAAAAGAATACGGGCAGAACAAACCCAAAAAAAAAAAAAAACCCCGCTCGGAACCTAGACCAGAATGGAATAAAGTGCTCAAGTCAGCGGCAGAAGCAGGCAGCCAGCCACTGGGGCTCGGCGCGATGCAGTAGAGAGAGCGCGCGCGCGCGTGTGTGTTAAAAAAGTCACTAGCTGAGTGGGTTGCTGGCAAGGGGAACGGAAGAGATGGTGGGAATCAAGGTTTGGTCCTAACGTTGACGGGTAAGGAAATAAAAGAAAAGAAACGTGGGGACAAGACAAGGAGAGAAGGGAAGAGAGAGAAGTGACCAAGATGCAATGCAACGCAACGCAACGCAACGCAATGCGATGCCCTGCGATGCCCTGTGATGTCCTGCCCAGTGATGGTCTGCATTCATAACAACACCTTCTTTTGCTAGTAACTGATAAGCGCCGTTCCCCAGATTGTACGCTGCCGACATCCGCGACGATGCTTTCTCTTGCTCAGAGCAGCAGCAAGACAACTCTCTACCTGTTACCAACAGCGCCAGAAGGGATAACCAATTCACGCCCTCTCGTTCTCGTTCCGAGCAAAAGTCCTCCCCCCTCCCCCCGTTTCACGACGGATACTGACACAGCACACTCACGTTAGATTAGATCCCCCCCGTCCAATGGGTTATCATCAGCCGCCATGAATGTCACCGGCAGCAAACAAGTACAGCACTGCAACAACCAACCGTCCACCCGGACGGGCCGGCGCGGGTTCCAACGTAAGCTAGACTGGTTTTCGTCGTCTGCTCACTTGCGCGTGAATAATGCTGCGTTCGCTCTCGCGTTGTTTCCCACAAGTTTAGCCTTCTTTTCCTCTCGCCGGCTGCTACGAATTGACCTGACAGGGTGCGTGCTAGGGGAAGTGCGTGCTTCTGATAGTTTGTTTTAGTCTCGTACAGCATCGCATATGACCGGCTGGCGACGTTTCGTACATGCTTGGCGTGCCATGGAGTCCAAAGACGTAATAACCACGGGCCGTAGGCAAAGGTGATCAACCGTGCATAGTCATTCATGTATAGTAGGTAGGTGTGTGGATTTTTCTTTGCGACTAATAAACAAGTTCTAGTATTTCATTTCCTGCGCCAAACAATATGCAACTATCTCGTATAGTCTGCTGTGATGAGTGAGTACCGTGGTAAAAGATAGGTCGGTACGTGCCGATAAACAAGTTGAGCTCCCCGCCATAAAATGCTAAAGCGCGACCGATACAAAAAAGGATGAGAGTAAAAGATGATAACGCCCTCGCCGGAGAAAGTAGGTGTAAAAGGTGTCCATCCTAGCCCACTGATATCTTTGATCCCATAAATGCCCGGTTCCATATTCCATGCATGCTCCTGTTAGTCCAACAAGATTGATAAAATAAAATAAAAATAAGCGCGCCAAAAGCTCCTTTCCCGCGCCAGATGTGGTTTGTTTCTCCCCTTGCACCCAAGGGCCAAGGCTGTTGCTTCGTCATAGGCTCTGCCGTGGTCATCGGACCTTGCACAGGTACTATTCGCATCGGGTGGCGTCCAATGCCGAGGTTGAGGTTGGCGAAGGGTGCCAGGGCCTCAAGATGCCGTTCATACTCGCCCATCCAGTCAAGTTGAGATTAGATGGGATGAGACTTTCCCCTGGTCCGTGGCGAAACGTGCACATTCCCTTCCCCAGTCCAAGCTGATGATGCTGATCGACGCCCGATCACCAGGTCCAGGTCCAAGTCCCTGGGGGGAAAAAAGGTACCAAAAGCCATCAAGATCTATCTCTCTCTCCACCCAAGAAGGAAGAGGAGAAAAAACCACACCGACAAAGGCAGGTTTGCACACACAAAGAGCCAATTCTTTTCCCATCCAAAAAATGATATGCTTTCCAGCGCCATTAAATCTCATGTGTACTTTTTTTTAAAAGCATTTTTCTTCTCCTTCTTTTTCTCCTGTTCTTTCGAATTTTCGATGCTGTAATCGTTGTTTCGCGTGCACGTCGTCGTTCCTCTACCCTCCACATTAATCCTGGTGGGGTGTCTCACTTGAGTCAACCACCACCTGGTGAAGCACATCGTTGGCTTGGACACCTGCAGATACCAACGATTCGTGTCGTAGTAGGTGTAGAGACATATCGGCATGGCCGGAATAAGTAGACGAATGACGATCGAGGTTGATGCTGTTTCACCTTATCCGACTTCTCGGATTGTTCGGTTATATCGTATGCGGGGGGGTGAGTGAGGTGGAATAAAAATGGGATGGATAAATGGTGATTACTGCCGCCTTGATGGAGAAGGGGAAGAGCAGGTCGGTTGGCGGCATATCGATCAAGGCCTTGGTGGCACTCAAAGTTTTGATACCGTCCTGCAAAACCAAGAGTTTGTCTTCATTGCGCTCGTACTTGTGGAGAGTAGGACATGCGTGACTCGCGTCGCTGGATAAGCTTCGCCCACGGGTGGTTGCTTGGCTGTTGGCGTTCGCGGCAGGCAGCTGGTTCAATTGAATTAGTATCATGGTTGACCCCAAATAAATCCCATCAGCCTTGAATCGTTTGAGACATACCACAAATGTCGTCACCCCTGTTCATCCAACATTAGTAATGATGCTTGATATATGACTTTGCATGCTTGGACGTACCAGTACTGCTTGCTGACGATGGTGGGGGGACACCGACGTTCGGTCTCGATATACTTGGGACACCAGGATTCTACCAGGTGGTAGTGGTGTTGGCAGCTGAGTTCCTTCTGTGTAAGAGAGGAATATTAGTCACCCATTCATTGATCCAGCACGAGTTGGATCATGATTGATTGGGGTCATGGTTCGGTGTCAACTTACGTAGATGTAGTTGCACATGGTGAAAGGAGGACCAAGCCGTGTCGGTTCAGGCAGTCGGTTCGGGTTATACTATATCACTGGGTTGCTGGGGGTGAGATGGCCAGGTCCCGTCGATATATATACAACTTGAAGCCAAGCTCTGTATGAATGAAGCACTGATGGTAGAGCAGTAGCTGCAGTCAGAGCGGTTGAATATGGGTGTCAATGGCGGCGAGAAGGTTCGTGTGAGACGATTATGACAACACGCTGCAACGTCGACTTGGAAACAACCTCGAGGGAAGTCAAGAGTATTTAAAGACAAGACAAGATGGACCCAAAACAACGGAACAGAAGCTAGTCTTTCGAATCCCTACGAAATGGGGTTCAGGGCCGGGCTGAAGGTTGTTTATTATAAGTCCCAGACGCTCTCCAGTGTGTCCCTTGACAACCCCTGCGGGTAGGAAGCCCAAGGGAATGCGAAAACGCACACCACAGTACGTACCGTACATTGGGGGCGTGCGGACGAGTTTTGATGGTGGTAGAAACAGGGGGTCTGGGGTATGACGAGAGCTGAATTGCGGAGGGAGTGAGGACTTTGGTCGAAGGGTGTATGATTTGCCGTTATATCCTGACTATGCAAGTATCGGAGCGCTTTGTGCAAATATGCAGTGTGCTGGGGTATCTATCAGTTCGCAATCTACCTTGGTCGACCAATGGAAGAGAGTGCCAAAGATACGATACCCTGGGACACTGCTAGTACGGGGGGGGGGAAACACAGACCAGCCTACGAGCCCTCACAGCTTCGGCGTCGGCGAAGAGAGGATGGGTTTGGACTCTGACCGGGACTGTAATCACGGAGGAATGACATGAAGACCCTGAAGGGCTAAAAGAATGGGGGAAAAAGAAACAACAAGAACAAGAAGAGAAAAAAAGAAATTTTTGTGACATACTTTGCGATGACTCGCCTTCCCTGAGTCGAAAGCAAGCACAGGCTTGGTAACTCTAGTAACTGGTCGATGCTATTCAAATGATGCGCAGCAACTGACTCTATGCGTGCGTCTACCTCTGCCTTCTACCATCTACCGTCTACTGTCTACTGTCTACTGTCTACTGTCTACTGTCTACTGTCTACTGTCTACTGTCTACCATCTACTGTCTACCTACAGAATGCAGACAGACAAACAGCTTCGGGTAGCAAAGGACTTACAAGGCCACCGCCACCAAAAGATCGTGCGGCTGTATTGTGTTGTGTGTTGTGTTGTGTTGTGCTCCGCTGCGCTGCGCTGCGTTGTATGCTGCATTCCCGACTCCATCGTCCTACGGGACCTTGACCTTACCACGGACACGACAAAGCACGAAATAACGTCTAAACTTGGACCCTTTACTCCACCACGGCAGCAACATGCTGCACGCAAAAAGGCCAATACCGCCGGCAGTCAGCGTGTTGCCTGTGTATCAGGCTACAGCACATACCTACATATGTATGTACGGACATGTACAGACTTGCTGCTGCTGCGTCCATACCGACAATACACACATACTCTATCAACTCTAGTAATGTTCATCTGGTACTCACCGCAACCCGTTGCGCAGCAATTCTCTTCAATAGCGGAGCCGCCAACTGATGCAGTCAGGGTGTCGCTCCACATCAAACTGCTGTTGTCTTGCTTGTCCTGCGCCCCGACTACGATGCCGTTAACCATGTTCAGAATAATACTCCAACGCCGGTCAGATTCCATCCATGTTGACGAGAACCCTTGAGGGCCTCACGCCTCGATTTCAGAGCTGGCCCCCTCCACCGCTCAAGAACGACACAGCATATCGCGTCCATGGAGCTACTGGCATGCATCACCAGACAGACGGGCCGTCGGGCACGTGGAAGCTTCACCGAGACCCCTCGTGCGATCAGCAATCCGACTTCCTACAACGGTCGGTACACCACCGTTTTGGGGGGGTCGAGAGTCGAGACCGGATGGCTATGCTCTCTAATAAATCCGTACCAAACTTGAATCATCACGGTACATGATACATGGCATTTGTCCTGCAGCCGTCGAAACCTCATCTTGATCAGCAATCATCACCCGCTTGCCATCCTGGCTGGTCTAGTGATCAAGAGTACAAGCGGCATTGGCCAGGCCCCGTCATGTACATGGACGCAAAAAAGAGCACTCGCATCTGCACCCAACGCACGGCCTGCTCTTCTGTTACCGTAGGATGAGCCTTTTGTCTGACCCACCACCGTCTGCCAGGATTTTGAACGTCTCATTCCGTTCTAGACGTTTGTCCCTGTCATTCGTATCCATGCCGTAGACGCTTGGGCGTTGACGCCATCCTCGTATGCCCCTGGCAGCAAATCAAGTACCGCTGGCAGCCAGTCAGTCAATCACTCACTGCCGGGTATCACACACAGGTCGGGGAGTCACCTCGCTTCTACATGGTATCCGTCCAAAGCAGGGCTGTCAAAGTGCAGCGCGCAAGAGTCAGATGAGCTGCCAAACTCAATAGTAGCCCAATATGTATGTATATATGTATGTATGCATGCGCGCAGTAATATGCTTTTTGACGTCTGTTTGGCTCCACTGCACCACGTGGTGGGAATGCCGGTAGCTCCCTCTCATGTCCTGTCACGCTGCCGAAACAAGTGCCCGCTGCAAAGAACTCTCTTCTTGGGTTTGATATGAGAGAGAGAGAGAGAGAGAGAGAGAGACTCGATGACTTACGTTAGCCGGGGCCTGCATCGATGGATACTACCGTCTTTGAGCCATCTGTCACGGAGGGAGGCCCTGCAGTTATAACTGTCCGCACACACAAAGGATGCCCATCTTCTGCTTCTCCTACTATTACTACTCCTCCTACAACTACTCCTCCTACTACTTACTCCTCCTACTACTACTCCTCCTCCTCCTCCTCCTCCTCCGCATTCACCCACTGGATAATACCTCTCAAAGCCTTTCGCCCGTGACGACCACGTTACCTTTCTACTTTCCTAAAGAAGGAATCGGTGAAGAAGGTTTGACATGGTCTTGCTGCAGGCCTTGCTGTCAAGCATGAGAATCCCACCAATGGTGGCTAAGACAGTCCCCAACCTGGCATCTGCTCTGCTTGTCATGGCTAGGGGGAGGGGGGGGGCTGCTGTTTACGCTCACGTCCCTCTACGTACATACACATATACGTAGCATGTTGCTTACTACGTGCTGTAACCCATACCACCTATCTCGATGCTGTGATATTCAAACAAGCGAAAGCAAACGCAAGCGAACTTTGCATGCCCGTTAGTTACCATACCAGGGGCTCCAAGGAGAAACAACTCTTGACCTGGACCTGGACCTGGACCTGGACCTTGCTTGACCCTGCCCTTGCCCTTGTGGATGCGTCATGATCAACTTCGACTAGCGAAACCTTGGGCTTCTCGAGGCGTCTTCTGGAATAATTTCCACATTGGCTCCCATCTCCACACCCGATCCGACGCCGTCTCTGGATGGCTACCACACCGCTATCCAATCAGCCCTGCAAACCCCGACTTTTCAGCAACTCAGGGCGCAAATTATAGCAGAGGAGATTGTTTTGCTGTCCAATCGAAAGGTTCCTCTGGCCTTTACCGACTGGAATACGACCTGGAGCGAGCATCATCATCCGGGCCCTAGCAGCATCCCCCCGGCGTAGACCTGTTCGTCGCTGGTTTCTTGTCTCATCTAGCGCTTTGCTCACCGAGAAATTGAGACTATCGTCGACTCCGAACTCCATGGGCTCCTCCTTGATCAAACAGCCTCAATTTTACGGAATACACTGTTACCAAATCTCTCCAAACACGGGCTCACTCCTTGATCCGGGACTACCCTGTTCCTTGCCTGTACATACCCTGACCCCAAGCCAAGTCCACCCTAGCCCTGAAGAACCTGGCTTGGGCCAGGACAAGATGCCCCTCTCTGCAGGGTGCAAACCAATCAGCGGTGTCCCAGCTTTCTTGGTTGGCGTTCCCAGGACGCGGGCTCGGGCCTCGGAATGTTCTGCTTCTGGTGTGACAGCCCCAGCCGGCTTTTCTGCTCCTCTCCCGCGCCTCAGGACCCCTTCGCCAACGTTGTTTTTTTCTTTTCTTTGGGTGACGCCTCAGGTTCGGTTGCCGGAAGCTAACAGGAGTGCAGACTACTACTTGAGCAAGCCCACGCACCATGAGCTAACAGCATGACATGACAAGTAGAGTTAAGTTGTTGAAGAAACCGTTACCGAGGCAAAGCTTAATCGAGACAGGGTTGGGCGACGTTGCCAGAACGCCATGCCGCTCATCCCACCGGCAGATCAGTCTGTCCTGGAATACGCCCCAGCCGGGGGGGGAGGGGGGAGAGCAAACGGGGTGTAGAGTGTAAACATTGATCAGGTCAGCCCTAGGCGGAGGCAACGACTGACTGGTTCCTGGATTGCTGGATAAGCCGATGAGAAAACAAACGAGACAACATGGCCATCGGTAGACCGGCCCTTTGTAACTTTCCATTGACTGCCAGTTTCGGGGAAATTAGCTCGGCGGCTTCTAGTCCGGATGTGTCACATCGACAGAGGGAGAGAGAGAGGATGCTTGCGAATTGCTAGCCACCTCGATGCAGCAGTCGAGGAATTCTGTCGAATCTTGGTCGCGAGAAATGCTTCAGATGACAGCGTGGTGGGTGGATTGCTCTGCTCGAGCAGCTGCACTAGAGTAGATGATGCAGACCGCTCTTTGACAGCTGTACGATATCAACAACGCATGCAGGTTACAGATGGAGTCTTTTTGGAGTCTTGAGAGGGCCTCGAACTAGGAGGCCGCCATGATCGTCGCCGGTCAACAGCATCTTCCAGACGCAGCAACGCGTCCACAGACAAGGTGAAGATGGAAAGAAGAGACAAGAAAAGAAGAGAAAAGAAAAGCCATGCCGCTTCAAGCGCCGACTGGCGGCGATGCAAGGCACAGTATCCTACTCCGTATCGAGCTGTCAACCCCAGACTTGGCGCGCAAGTAGCTAGACCAGACAGGCGGCCGTGGATTCGTGATTCCCGTCAAGCCAGAAAAGAAAGTATAGCGGGCCTTTCCCCGGTTTTGATAGTTGCATGTAGGTACAATGCAATACGATACGATACCTACATGTCTGTACTCTCAGCCATCCCGTTGACGGATAGGCAAGCCAACGCTAGCTCAGCTAGTCTATCGGTTGCATGAAATTGATGTGATTTGGGCCTGTCCTCGATAATGATTGCTTTTTCTTTTCTTTTTTTCGGTTTGCGAGCTATAGCATCTGGAACATTTCGCTCAGGAACGCCTCAACGTCGCTGTCACCCGATTCTTGGATTCATATGGTCGTCTAACGAACTGATACAGTCGAGGCCCAGCTACATACAGTACAGTATACTACGAGCACAGCACGGCAGACGTCGCATATTCATACCCTATAGAGAAAAAGAACGCGGCAGACCTGAAATGAACGGCTCATGGGTGTCGGCTGCGGCGTTGTGAGATGAAGAAACAAGGGACAGGGCAGATCAGAGCTTTATTGGGAAAAGTGGAAGACGGCTATGCAGTCGACACGGCTGTTGCAGTCCCTCGTCACCTCACCTGTGACATCTGATAACAGCAGACAGGCATGCCATGGCAGCTGAACAGGTTCTCCATGCGTTAAACCCTCATCGATTGCGACATGGAGGTAAAGATGGATGGGTTGAGAATGCATCGGCCAATCTAGGCTTTCGCCTAGGGGTGGCTGGCCACACGCACGCACGCGAAGCAAGGCGACACTGGGGGTTACGGTTGCAACGTCTTCGATTGTGCATTTCCAGCCCATCACTGAGCACGTTTCAACCATCAGCCAGCGCGTACCGCAGGACGTTGTTTCAGGGCGTCAAGAAGGCCCTATTACTAGCTATAGGCTATAGCCCATTGCCCACTGCACGCGCCCAGCTCGTTCCGCTCAGAAACCAGATGTAAGACATATCTCGGCCGAGGGAGGGATCATATTGATCATGGCTTGGCCTATCGCTGGGAGGATAATCAGGGTCTTGCAGACGCGTAGTGAACCAACCCCCCACCCCCAGTTCACCTGGCTATCTGAGCCTGTCTCGTGTACCAAGCCTGCGGAACCAAGCTGCTGGAATGGCCGAGATGACGCAGGCTGGGTTTATGCATAGTGCTCCAACAACTACCTATGTACGTACATACGCAATTACACAGCACATGCTATCAAGAGTGCAGCATAGCACGGCCCGTCGAGGAGGAGGGCAGATGACACCAGCATCCCTGATGGGAAAGCAAAGGAAAAACGTGCCGTCTTGACAAGGGGGGGTTTGGTTATACACGCACCAGGTATTGTAGGAACCTTTTTTTCTTCTTTTTCTTTTCTTTCTCTCTTCAACATCAAGATTAAAGTTCTCCCGTCTAAAGAGATGGGAATCTCACCTTTTCCGTTTGATATTGGTATCAAAGCGCATGCTATTTCTGACACAAAAAGAAAGATCTAGACCGTACCCTCAGGGTATAATGGGAAATGATGGTAGCTATTCAGAGCCCAGGAGAAAAAAGGGCTCCAAAGTTGGGCATCAAGATCATCCTGGCTCACCAGTGGGCTCTAGCTCTAGTTTTTTTTCTTTTTTTTTCTT
>JABFAK010000635.1:0-44202 GCA_013266265.1 Fusarium sp. NRRL 66182
TAATAATATATACAGCAGGGGCAGTTATATCCCTATATTATTAGATATATAAACCTTCTATAGTCTATAGTTAGTAACCTAACTAATTCATCACGGCTCACAAAGACACCCGCCCCATATACTTGAAAGGTCCACTGTCACATGAAATTATTTCCGGTTGGTGAGCCCACGCCAACCTCGAGCCAACAAGTACCTACCTAGGTAGTCTGCCTATCAGTCCGGATACTTACGTCACCTCGTTAAACCCACCTTGCCATTCCAAGTTGTCTTAACGGTTCACAACCTTATTGTGGACTTTACCCAGTTCCTGAGTATCACTGCTCAACTTGTGATTTCCTCACAACTCATATTCACGAAAAGAAATTGTTGAGGCCCTTGTCTCTCTTAACCTGTCAGGCAGGATTCTGCTTCCGATACACTGTGTCCGCCATCTACCCATATAAGGTCCTATCTAGGGTCGTGTGTCAGTCGTATCTATCCCCGTCACGACTAGTCATCCGCTACAATTGTCTTTGGGGCCCAACATGTCGAATACCGACAAGATACAAGTCGACAAGACCAAGGTAAAGGAAAAGCTTGAAGAAAAATTCGACCTCTCTCACTTTGATCTCAACACGGTAATTCGTGGCGCTCAGCTCACTTTGGTGGGAGGTGAGTAACTTGCTGACCTGACCCCGACTTGCCACTGATGGTTGAAACCAAGCTTACTGACCAACGACCTGTTCTTAGCTCACCGAGCACTTCAAAACCCAGCATTATTCACGACCGATCACTATCGTCAAGCTGCTCTTGCTGTCCTAGCAGGACTTGCGATTCGACTTATCATCACTGTACCAGTAAGCTTCGCCATGAATGGAACTGGTTAAACATAGGGGCCATCGCTGACATAACGAATAAGATAATCGGGATCAAAGTTTCGATATGGTTCATCTCGCTCTTCATATCCCTTGATACCGTGGCCTGGGACGATACTGTTGCGAATGGACTTGATTTTGTTGCCCAGTATGTCCTTCAGGTCCCCTTCTTCCTCATGGCTCTCATGCGCTATGTGGTACCAACCCTTGACAACCTGTAAGCTCATCGTCCACCAGCAACGTATCTCTTTGGGCAGGGCTGACAATGTCACAACAGTTTTATGCAGTCGTTGCAGTGGGTCGATATGACCTATGTACAGAAACACCGAGAGGAGAAGCCTTCAGAGCTTCGCGACATGTACTATCCTAACCTCAAGATGTACCGAGCGTCTGATGGAAGTACTCAATCCGAAAGCACTGCCCAAGCTGTCTCCATGTTTCTCTATCGATTCCTCCGCAAGGGCGGCATCTCTCTGGCCATATTTGCCCTGTCCTATACCCCAGTCATTGGTCGGTTTGTGCTGCCTGTTGCCAGTTTCTATACCTTTAACAACGCTGTGGGCTTGGGTCCAGCTTCTATCATCTTTGGTACAGGCATTTTCCTTCCCCGAAGATACCTCGTCATCTTTCTCCAGAGCTATTTCTCTTCCAGGAGCCTAATGCGAGAGTTGCTTGAGCCATATTTCGCACGCATTCATTTCACAAAGGCCCAGAAGCGGAACTGGTTCCGTAGCCGAGAGGGTGTTCTTTTTGGTTTTGGGTTCGGCTTTTACATCCTTGTAAAGATTCCCCTTGTGGGCGTGCTCGTCTACGGCATTGCTGAGGCGTCGACCGCGTACCTGATCACCAAGATCACCGACCCACCACCTCCCCCCCAACAGATGAAGGAGTTCACAGAGAGTCAACAGCAATGGTCCAATAAGCATGAGTTTCTGAACCTCTCCCTGGCTAACATTGATTCGGTTCCGAAGCAAGACTTTGTAAAGAGAACGAACTAAAAGGTGCAAGTTACGCTTCGGTTGCGACTATATGGAACTAAACAGCTACCCATGGCCAATACTTCACGTACAACTTTAGCACTAGAACAACATTGTGCGACATCAATCATGGCTAGATAGAATGAACAAGACACTATTATCTATATCTAGTGAAGGCGTGGGGAACATTGCATTCCACTGTCCTAGCTAGGCCTACCCTTACATGCCTAGGCACAAGACACATAGACGATAAGCAACGAGATTGGAATACTCATTATTTGCTCAAGTATGATATTAGATGCTTTAGGACTTTTGTATCCATGTTTCACACCAATAGGCATTTCACAAGCAATTAGCAAATGTCCTTCCTAGAGTCCCTGTTAACTATAATTCCACCATGGGCTTTCTTATATAAGTTTCACCAGCTTGTGGCGGCAACTATGACCCAGAGTCGCCCGCGTATTTGCCATTTCATTTACATAACTGGAGTTCATATGATGTTCCAAGTCTGGGAACAAGCTGTCGGATCAAAATGCAACCAACGCTACGCGTAGGGTCAATTCAATACGTCGCTCACCAGTCTGGAATAATCGAAAACCTCCCATGGGCGGTATCAGCGCTATGCTGCCTCATAACCTTGTCGCCCTGGCCGATGAAGTCGCATCCAAAAGTGTCGCACCTGCGAAGCACACTGTCCCCTTCATCTTTAATCTCACTCAGGTCCACATGTCCCGTCAATTCTGCATGCTTTCGCCCCTCGAGCTGGCCGCTGCCGATCCAGTCGCATCCGGACACATCACATCTCAGGAGCAGCCCTTCCGTATCAGTATAGTAATGGGCCTTGTTGAGCTTTTGCACTAGCTCATGCGTCTTTTCGATCACCTCGTTATCGTCAGTAGGCCAGACTGTTCGGTCCATCTCGGGAGGAAAGCTAGGGGAATCGTATGGGTACTCAGAAAGACTGAAAGCGACCCGATCATAATGAATGCCCGAGTACACAAGAATACAGCGGTTCTGCTTCTCCTCTCCGAAGTTGATCAGGTTCCGGGCCCGCGTGACGGTTAGCGATGACTAATACAGTAAACGATAGGGCTTAGACGAACCTGAACATCGAAAGTACAGATCTGGATATCGAAGATCGAGGACAAGATGCTGAGTTCGATGCCACCACCCCACCGGTCAGGGTCCTGAATACTGCGGCAATATTGGGCAGGTGAACTACCCAGAACGGCTTCCGAATAATCCTCCGGGTGTTCAACGATGTAGTCTGCCATCATCCTTCTCAGTTGTTGGGCGGGAATCTGCTCTGATAAAGCGCCTCCAAAAGCAGTAAATAGGCAGCTGTTGTCGCTGGGCATCACTCGTAAAACTGCTCTCTGTCAGCGTCATTCCGTGAGGAATTTCTATTACTCACGCAAAGTTCCTTCGCGTTCTGGCCACGGAACGTTTACATCCTCAGGATTTTCGTTCTGCTTCGCTGCTCGAGATGTCATAGCCTGATGTTGAGCAGCACCAGTTTGGGTTGGCTCAGTGGGGGCAGGTGGTGTATCGTCTGGAACGATGGTAAGAGTCTCGCCGTGCAAGCCAAGAGACCGGGCGGACTGGTCACTTTGGCTAGTATCGAGGGTTTTCATGGCCATCGGCGGGCCATACCTTATGCTGAAGCTGGCAATCCCAGTCTTTGTTCGAAGGTCATCGAAGAGGATCTGAACAGTTGCATCGTCAGGCATCTCAAGAATGCCAGTACCAGCTGGGCCTTTGAACCGAGCTCTCATAATTGCGTGCCCTGTGGAAAACAAACTTTTTAAGTAGGATGACAAGTTTGTAGGTGTTTGAGATCAAACCCGATTTTAGAGTAAGGGTGAGAGAGGGGGTTGAGAGAAGCACTGGAGGAGCTATCCAGGTGAGGAACCTCGAAGAAGCTCTAGCGAAGTAGGGCGCTTTGTACGGCCAGCCACTGTCCGAAGGGGATAGTTAAAATCGAATCTATCCGTTTACATGTATGTAAATACTCTCGAATTTAGGTATACTAATTACTGGCCTTAAGAGGCAGACCTAAGCGAATGAATTATTGATGAGTTGGTATCAATGGCACCTCCAACACTGTGTGAAGGGGAGTCATTAGCACCTGCTACATGTCATTTACACACACGTAGCTTAGCCGTATAAAGAAGTCACCATGGCGCGCATTTGCGCACGCGCTCTCCCAAGTCCAGTTGCACCATATGTCACGGAAATACGTAACTTTCCAATCTTGGTACCTCCTTCACCTTCAGCCAATGTTCACAACAATTGGTGCTGTTGTTTCGCGAATTAATCTTTCTCAGCAATTGACTCTACAGCAAAGGTAACCGCGACCAACGAGCATCGCCACTTGATCTCATAGACTCATCGCGACCGGACCCGAGTGGTCTAACGAACCCATCATGTCCACTCGAAGAGCAAACGCGCCCGAGGTTCGCGAATCGATCGAGGCTAAGACTGCGAACGTGGACGTCGAGATGAAGGACGCTCATGATAACAATATCGACGCTGAAGGCGATCCGGATGTGGATATGGACGCTGAGGGAGACGAAGATGCCGAAGGTGAAGACGATGCTGAAGGAGAGCTGGACGATGAAGGTCGTCCCGACTTGTATCGTCTGATCCATAATCTGTCGACCTATCTTTGCAGTGTGGAGGATGAGTAAGCTCATCCTTTTATGCTTGTAAACACATTCACTGATACTGACGGTTTACAGCGGCGAACAACTTGCTGCTGGCTTTCAGCGCATTCCAAACCGACGAGCATTGCCCGACTATTTCGAAATTATATCCGAGCCTATTGCCTTTAGCACTATCAGAGTAAGTTGGTGGAAGCTTTAATCGTAAGGCATTAGTTGACTAAGGTGATAGGGTAAAACTCAAAAGAAGCAATACACCTCGTTTTCTGAATTCGTTAAGGATGTCGCACAGATCTATCACAACGCTCAAGTCTACAACCGTCCCTCTGCTCCCATCTTTAGCGCCGCTGTTCGTCTGAGGCAAATATTCATTGATGAGCTCAGTAAGCTGGTAGACAAAGGTCATATTACGGCAGGTGATGCGAAACTCCCAGATCTTGGCGAGCTTCCTCCTGCAGAGGAGTCGCCGCCAGCAGAAGACGATGAAGAGGAGGATGAGGACGAAGAAGAGGACGAGGATGAGGACGAGGATGAGGATGAGGACGAGGATGATGAGGACGATGAAGGTAGGCGGCGTCGAGGACGAAGACGACGTGCCTTTGGGCGACAGGACCAAGATAAAGACTATGAAGATGATTCGCATAAACGACGAGGACGGCCGCCCAGCGTGCTTACGCCCAACGAAGCACGTATCGCTTCTCTCCTGAAGGGATTGAGAAAGCCCAGAGACGCTGAAGGCGACCTCCTTATCCATCCTTTCGAGAAGCTGCCAGACAAGGCAGCCGTTCCTGATTACTACACGACAATACTGAATCCTATCGCCCTCGACAACATCAAAAAGAAGGCGAAGCGGAAGAAGTATCAAAGTGTGGATCACGTGCTTCAAGACATCAACCTCATGTTCGAGAATGCCAAGCGATACAACGAGGATGACAGCGAAGTACACAAGGCCGCCATCGAACTCCAAAAGCAGGCGCGCTTTCTCGCTGAACAAGAAAAGGCCAAACCTGACGACGACTTCCGAGATGAAGATGGTAAACTGCCGTTGGCGGAGATAGAATACAATGGACAATCATGGAAAGTTGGTATGTACATACACGAGCTGTTTGCATCGACCCTTGCGTTGCATCTATTGCTAATATCAAAACAGGCGATTGGGTTCACATTCGAAACCCCAACGATATGGTCAAACCCATTGTGGCTCAACTTTATCGAACTTGGCAGGATCGCGCTGGTCAGAAATGGATCAATGCCTGTTGGTATTACCGACCAGAGCAAACTGTGCATCGATACGAAAAACACTTTTTCGAGCACGAAGTGGTTAAAACTGGGCAGTACCGAGATCACCAGATCGAAGATGTCTTAGATCGTTGTTTTGTCATGTTTGTGACCCGCTTCAACAAAGGCCGGCCTCGAGGTTTCCCGCCAGGCAAGAATATCTATGTTTGCGAATCGCGATATAACGAGGAAAAGTTCACGTTCAACAAAATCAAGACATGGGCAAGTTGCGTACCAGATGAGGTGCGCGAGAAGGATTATGAAATGGACCTCTTTGATATACCTCGACCTATGAAAAAGATCCCGAGCCCTATCAAGCATTTGTTGCGAGACGATGCGAGAGAAACGGACGAGCTGCCCAAGCCAACATGGGGAAGCCCAAATGCGCCGCCCATAGTTGGAGCCGTCCATCGCCGTCCACGAGAGTCAAATGTAAGTAAGGCATATCCAGTAAACGGCTGTCCTCTAGCAAAGCAGTGGCATATGTTTGTTCCGCTGGTCATCGCAGCATGCGGTATCAGCAAACGCCCTGCACTGCACAACCCCTGCCCGCCATATCCCTCTGGACTTGAACGCCTGCATGAATTTTTTTCCCGCCGCCAGTGTTTATCCTATATTGCGGCTGCATTCAACTAACTTGAATTTTATAGGAATCCCCTCCTCCAGAACCAACACCAACACCGCAATCCATGTCGGCCGTTCCACTTCCGGACGCTACCGTTGATGCCGGTCGACGCGCATCAATGCTGTCGGTACCTGGAAGCGTACCTGGAGACCACTCGACAAGGCATCCTTCAGTGCCATATCCTGGAGGCCCATCCCCGTCGCCAGTCCAATATAACGCCCATATGACACCTCACTTCCAACCGGTTACTCCAGGGGCGCAGCCTCCACAGGCTCATCAGACCCCTGTGCCCATTCCTCATCCACCCCATCTGGGTCATCAACCTCAAGTATCGGTACGACCTGTACAATACCAACATCAACCTCAACATCCACAAGCTGGATATGCACAAGGCTTCACCCCTAACTACGGGCAGTCGGCGGCTCCAATACATCAGCAAACACCCATGGCAAATTCCATGGCTCAGGCGTATACCCAAGTACAGACTCCTCCCGTTGCTCGTAGCCCTATGGCTCCTGCTCCTGGAGTTCCTATTCAAGGTGGTAACGTGTATAATCCACCTCGGCCACCAGAAGTCTATGCTCTTCCTGACAACATCAACGACGCCCTACCGGCAGAGGTTCGACAGACATTCCAGCACGATAGCACTGGTAGAGTCCTCTTTTTCACTGCCCCTCCTCTCGAACGATCTCACAAGGGGATCTCTCATGACAGTGCTGGCCTGGGGCACAGCGCCAAGTATCTTGCTGGGCGAAAGGAGTGGTTGGCTGAAAGGGAGAGAAAGCGAAAGCAGCGTGACGAGAACGTTGGAGGTGTGTCTCAGAAGCGGCTCGAAAAGGATTCAGCACAGACGCACGATATGAAGGAGGACATTGCCGTCCAGGCCAATGATGCCATGGCCATGTGGATTAAGCAATATGACGATGATACCCAACGATGGAAGACAGAAACAGGTCTTGAAGGCTGGCGCCAGGACAATATGGAAAAGCGCGTTGCTTGAAATTGGCGAAGTACTACTTGAGCGACAAGTCATGGGTTTCAGGCGCCTGGGATATCGTGGTCGATGTTAGGAGGGCGAAGAACCGGGTTATTGCCTTAGATTCTAAGAATTAGGAGTAACAGGGTTTTTTTATATCAGTTCAGCTGCCTCATACCAAGACTAAGATATATAGTTCAAGGCGATATACTGTTCTTGCATCAATTTTTCTAATGGCCTCGGCGGGATCAGCCGTACGACTCTTACTCTTTACTTTTGCTTTGAACTTGCAAAGCTTTCATGACTGCGTTGATGAAGAGTCCAGTCTTCTTTGCTCGAGGATTACTCGCACTTGATGTTCAGTGATGGTCACGCCCGCTCTTGGAGTTTACATTCGTAGTTTGTCAACCGTTCCTCACTCCAAAGACGTAGCTGCCAAATATCTTCAAATATCTTCGAAATGATGGTTGCTGTTCGTTTAGACGGCTAATGCCGAGGACAACACGAATCACTATGGTCGTCTATTGATGACAGGATTGCTTTTCTGGTTTTGCTTGTACTCGAATTTTCCATCGCTTGTGCTTGTCCTGCGGCATTCACAGATGCTTGCTGTGAACGTCCTATAATCCTAGCCCCTCTGCTCTGTATATCTTTATCCCTGGGTCATTTTTATCCTGGTGTCATTCACTTCATCTTATTTTCGTCCGTGTCCAAGCTCAAACATGACCCATTCGTAAACAGCCCATTGAACGGCATTGACGATAAAGGCTCGGACACTACAAACAGTCAGTCCTCGGAAGAAAACACGAGGGCCACCCTCTTGGTACGCTTCCCGCGCGATTCTAAGTGCGCCAGCTCGTTTAATTGATGAAGATCCGACGGGCAAGAGAAGAGGTGAGGTTTCTGCTGGTCCGCCCCAAGTCTGGGCCTGAACCCTAGTCTTAATTACGTCGAGGGGGAAGATGCTGACCCATGTTGCAATACCAGCCAATCCCCCACATAGCAAGACTTTAGAAGCTTCATGTCTGAATGAGGTTTCTTCGCCAGGTTCCGCAGCTAGCCAACGGGTGCTGAGTTCATAGGACCAGAAGTAGAAGCCATAGCCAACACTGTCGCGGATAGCAGTAACAGTTCCTCCAAAATAAAGCCCTCGAGCGCCTTCGTTCTTCCAAACCTGCTTGGCGATTGCCCAGCTTGAAATCGGAGGGCAAGCTAATTGGGCTCTACACTTGATGAGCTCGGTAGGAGTACTGACAACCCATGTCGCAAGACCCCCTGCGGCACCGGCAATCCAAGTATTCCAAAGGCTCCCTGTTGCCGAGAACGCGGTATTCAGGGCTTCCTCAGTGCGGTTGTAAGAAACAAAAAGGAGGGCATTCAACGCACCATAGCCAAGAATGGGTGCCGCGGTTCCAGTTACTAGAGAAGCGCAGGACCCGAGATAGCGGGTACTAGAGACCGTACCTTGGCTAATAGCTGAAGCTGCCACTGATGCTCCTGTAGAGATTGGAGTCGGCGGATTCGGTGTAGTGTTGGTGTGTTGCGCCTGAAGTCGTACCTTGATTACATCGAGAGGGTTTCCGATGATGATACCAACGGCTCCACTTGCGTAGCCTGCCCAAAAGTCGGCCGACATAGCGAGTACTGGCCCTTTAAGACTCCAAGTTTGACAGGAGAGGATCCGGCTTCTTTGCAATTTGACGCTCAGCAAGAGTGACAGTACTTAGCATGCCGAGGTACACGAGACCCCAGGCCAGACCGATAAACGCAAGAGGACGCCGATTTGCAGTAGCCTGAACATTAATTCGACGGAACCGAGTGAGATACTGCCAATGAGCAAAATGAGCAGTAACAGTTGCCGACACAATTCCAGTTCGATGTTGAGCAATGGTTACTTGAAGAGGGGTTGGTCCAGAGGATTGATGCTCGATCAAGGCGCCCCCACTAGCCGATCGGCTCTGATCGGAGTCGGGGATGTTGACGCTGAAAGCAAAGCATGTGTTAGTAAATCCAGGGTCCTACAGCCGCGTAAAAAATGACCTACCCAGGCGACGATCCAACGAAAGGACTTTCAGCTGTCATTCTCGACTTGACTGAACAAGAGGAGGATCAGAAACTTAGCGGGAAATTTATCACGTGCCTCCTGGCTCCATCAATGGTAGTCTGTATATAACGTTGATTCTGTTCGCCTATTGTTGTTACCTAAGCCTGGTGGAGGCCGGAACTGGTGATGGCCACTCACGTGATAGCGTGTTTCTGCCTGCCGTCGCGTTGAGTCACCCATCGCGCTTGCCCATTTCCCATCCATCGATCACCTATTGGTGGCAAAGAATATTTCAACCTCAAAGAAATCTGTGCTTGAAGTACCGAAGAGGCAAGTTATTCAAGATGGGCGCAGCGTGAGTCTTCTGTATAAATTCCCTAGATAAACCCACAATCTAACTCTCGATCCAGATCTCCTCTGGTCGCAACGCCGCTTGCTAGCAAGGACAAGCACCTAGGCAAGCGTATGCCCACACCCTCTTCAATCGATCGACTTCACAAGCCATTCAAATGCCCCGGAGTCGCTGGAAGAAGTCCTGCTGTTGATCGACCAGTCCGCAAGCGAAGAAAGGTCGATTATGGCGGTGCCGATGGCGAGACAGACGACGATAAGCCGTATTCCAACTCAGACAGGCTCGCGCTTGCCACTCGAGATGTCAACAAATTTCCCGTTTTTCAAGCCAAGGAAAAGGGCCTAGTCTTCCGCAAAGCCTTCTCTGTGCCTCTGAAGAACAAGGACAGCACTGCATACAACCCTAATCGTGCACCTCCTACTCTTGGTCTTCGACAGGGAGCTGTATTCGTCGCCAAACCGCTGCACGATCCCAGTGGCGAATTCGCCATTGTACTTCATGATCCCACAGTTGACGACAAGCCGAAAGATGTTCCCAAGGCTATCAAGCCAACTAAAACTGAAACGCCAGCTGAAAAGCTTGACGCGCCACTTGTTCACAAGAGTCTATCTGAAATTCTCGGAATCAAGAAAAAAGTTGATGCTGAACATCCACGCGTTCCTGTGGTCATTGATCCGAAACTGGCCAAGATTCTTCGTCCGCATCAAGTTGAAGGCGTCAAGTTCATGTATCGGTGTGTTACCGGTATGATTGATGAAAAGGCTAACGGCTGTATCATGGCTGATGAAATGGGTCTGGGAAAGACTCTCCAATGCATCTCCCTCATGTGGACATTGCTTAAGCAATCTCCCGATGCTGGCAAAACGACAATCCAAAAAGCCATTGTTGTTTGTCCTGCCAGTTTGGTCAAAAACTGGGCTAACGAGTTAGTCAAATGGCTTGGTGCTAATGCTATCACTCCTTTTGCTATCGACGGAAAGGCTTCAAAAGAAGAGTTGACGCGTCAGCTTCGTCAGTGGGCAATTGCGAGCGGTCGATCTGTAACTCGGCCAGTCATCATCGTTTCTTACGAAACACTGAGATTGAACGTGGAAGAGCTTAAACACACACAGATCGGCTTGCTCTTCTGTGATGAGGGTCACCGCTTGAAGAACAGCGATAGCAATACATTCAATGCCCTCAACAGTTTGAACGTTTCACGACGAGTTATTCTCACCGGCACACCTATCCAGAACGATCTTACCGAATATTTCTCGCTCACTAGCTTCGCTAACCCCGATCTTCTTGGAACACGACAAGAGTTTCGCAAGCGATTCGAAATTCCCATATTGCGAGGTCGAGATGCCGATGCGTCAGAAGCAGATCGTAAAAAGGGCGATGAATGCACTGCAGACTTGCTCAGTGTTGTCAACAAGTTTCTGATTCGCCGTACTAATGACATTCTCTCCAAATATCTACCCATCAAGTACGAGCATGTCGTATTCTGCAATCTTGCACCCTTCCAGTTCGACCTTTACAATTATTTCATTAAAAGTCCGGATATTCAAGCCCTCCTGAGAGGCAAGGGAAGCCAACCATTGAAGGCTATCAACATTCTCAAGAAGCTTTGCAATCATCCTGACTTGTTGAACATGGCGGAGGATCTACCAGGCTCGGAGACGTGCTACCCAGGCGATTACGTTCCTAGAGAAGCTCGTGGCCGAGATCGTGAGGTCAAATCATGGTATTCAGGCAAAATGGCTGTTCTGGATCGCATGCTGGCTCGCATTCGTCAAGACACAAATGATAAGATTGTGTTGATCAGCAATTACACCTCGACCCTGGATCTCTTCGAACGACTCTGCCGCTCCCGGCAGTATGGCTGCCTCCGCCTCGACGGCACCATGAATGTCAACAAACGCCAGAAGCTTGTGGATCGATTTAATGATCCCGCGGGTGATGAGTTTGTCTTTCTGTTGAGCAGCAAGGCTGGTGGATGTGGTATTAATTTAATCGGTGCGAACCGACTTGTCCTCTTTGACCCGGACTGGAACCCAGCTGCCGACCAACAGGCTCTGGCTCGAGTATGGCGTGACGGTCAGAAGAAAGATTGTTTCGTGTATCGATTCATTGCAACCGGTACTATCGAAGAAAAGATTTTCCAGCGACAGTCGCACAAGCAAAGTTTGTCTTCTTGTGTCGTGGACTCGGCGGAAGATGTTGAGCGACATTTCTCGCTTGACAGTCTGCGCGAGCTGTTTCAATATCGACCAGACACCAAGAGTGATACACACGAGACGTTCAAGTGCAAGCGTTGCAAGCCAGATGGCAAGCAGTACATCAAAGCACCAGCTATGTTATATGGCGATACCAGCACATGGAACCATTTTGTGAATGAAGGACTGAAACCCATCCAGGACTTGCTTTTGAGACAAGAGTGTGGAGAGTCAGAGGTCTCTGCTGTTTTCCAGTACATTTCCCACTGAGTCGTTTCAATTGTATGTCCATTTATACTTGTTGTTTTTATGATTCATGTTCCCATTGAAGCATGCAGGGCGTTGTTATAGTTTGGCGTTGTTCGAGGATCACGATTTTTTGGTGGAATTGCGCGCGAAACCTGCGTACCTAGTAGACTAGACGGTGTTTACTGTGTGGTCGATTAGATGACCAAATATGCGATAGACTGACGTAAGAAACGCTTCAAATCCATGGTCGAATCTAAAAAGACTGCTCCCGTGGTTCCCTAACAAAATGCGCTGGGCTCTGGAGTGATAAACTCCTTTAGATGCTTCTAGTCTTGGAATCAATGGCTTTGATAACAACGCCTTCTGGGCTTCTAGTTGAGTGGTGTAGTCTATGGCTCTATGCGTATGCATCTATCACATACGTAGTATTCAATTTTCTTGGCACGATGCCAGTCCCGAAGCCGTTAATGTTCTAAATATCACACGGTGTATCTTCTTATGTGCACCGTCTAGAAGCAGCTAGCTAAACTTTTGTTTCCTTAGTTCAACCTTTAAATCTACATTTCATCTACAAACTTTCAAGGCAGCAAGTCAACGAAGGTGCTTAACTCACAATTCATTCCACCATAACCAAGATGCCGTCCAAGTCTACCAATCAATCCTCTGCAGAGTTCACATCTTACTACCTCCAGCGAACGACACAAGAGCTCTCCGAGGACCTCGACAAGGTCCGCAACGCGGAGGATTTCAAGGCCGACTCGATTCCCTTTCTTATCCATGCCCTGCAGCAAGGCACTGGTCTCTTCTCACCTGAGGATCAAAAGAGAGTGGTGACTGGGCCGAAAAGCAAGGATGGAGATGCGTGAAAAGATTGTGCAACCTCAACTCAAGTCAAGCCACCCCTCACTCGCGAGAAACATGATTTGCCAGGCGCTCAATACAAACCACTCATGCAGAAAGAACTCTCCAGGGATCAATAACCAGCCACCTTCCCGATCATAACGGCCTGTTGTGGTATGTCGTGAAACAATCCTTGCCCGACAAAGGAACATTTACCGAGCCAGAAAACAAGGCAAGGCTTGCGGTACAAAACGCATAGGGACAGTCGCATCACAACAAAATAAATGGAGAAGGGCTGTTCAAAACTGCGCTCAATTAGAGCCGTTATATCGTTAAGGGTATCTCAAAGCAGATTTATCGCTGGATCAAGCGCACAATATCATCAACTATCTACGCATCTCCTCATCGACGCCAGATAAGGCAACCTTGTTCCTTTCTCTTTCAACAATGTTCCTATGCGTGCATCTTATTTTGAGATCCGATGTCGTTCAAACCTCACGGCCCATCCTTTGATGGCAAGAACGGTGATGATCCAAGCCATCAATAGTCCAACCAGACCCATAGTGACGGTATACATGAACATTGCGTCGAGCTTGTAATGGATCATTCCATTGACAGTATCGGTGCTCTATTTTTCATCAACTTTCTGTTGTTTCCCTGCGTGGCATGGTACAACTTACACTGGCCATGAAGATGATTCCTCCAGAAATCAAGCCAAAAGCAGCTAAAAGTTCAGTGGGGGGTCGTGACGGAAGGTTCGACTTCGGGGGCTTGAGGAACACGAAGAAGTATGTAAGACCTCGGGCAAGTGAGGCTCCAAGAAGAAGATCACCCCATTGTTTATGGACCATGCTTGAGAGCATGGTGTGCTGCTGGTGAGAGCTCATCATGATGCCGAGCAGGAGAATCACGAGAGCAGGGATGGGGTTGAGAGAGAACTCATACGTATCGGGGGTCTTGTGTTCGCTGGCTTCTTCGACCGAATAAGGATGTTTGGGCTCAACATCTTCAACAGTAGTATTCAGAAACTCGCGAATACGCGTCGACTCGATAAGCATACCGCACTAAGGCTTGAGGTCAGCATCACCCTAGGAATCATGTATCTAGAGGTCCCGACTTACCAGGCCACCGCCAATGAACAGAACCGTAATGGACATATGCTCCATATCTTGAGCAGTCCACTCGCCTCCCCAACCCTCAAGATGTTCCATGAAGATATTAGTAGCGCCATAAAAGAAGATGAGAAAGCTCTCAACAAACTCGGCAGAAGGGCACCATCTCTGGGAGATTTTCTTGGGGCGAACGTTCCATGCCCACCCAAGCTCGCCAAAGCTGCCGGACCAGCGGCCCAGGGTGAAGACCCCCAGCCAGAAGAATACACCGCCCTTGATCCAGTGAGCCAGACCGTTGAAGATCTCTCTATCTTCCTATTGATGTTTCATTAGCTAGAATCACAGAGAGGTCCGCTGACGACTTACGAAGAAGCGGCCAAGGGTAACTACGCCAGTCGCGAGTACGACAGAACCCAAAGGAAGGATGATGCGATCAACTACCCGGCGGCCAGTATCGAAATACTTCCATGCTCGCGATTCAACAAACTTGGAAGCGTGACGAGTAAAAAACCCCTTTGTGGCAGGAGAAGGCAAGGACAGTCCTTCCAGGTCTTCGTCTTCCTCGCCGTACTCCTTCCTAAAGACCTCAGGGGACGATTCTTCCATGCCATTGAAGGTTGATACCGATTCACTTCGAAGTGAAGATGTGTTGGGTTCTGTACCTTGCCCGCTATCGTCGGACAGTCGGCAGGGGCTATCAATGTGGTAAGCATGGTGAGAGTGGAAATCGACCTCGCATGTTGGAATGGGAAGAAACGCATGCCCTTCGTTCCTCGGTCTCTTGCCATTGTCCTTGAGTGCGCCTGCGATACAACCCACGGCATTTACAATGAACTGCGCGCAGACAACCCAAGTCGCAAGCCAGCCAACCTTGTGGTGCGCATTGTTAGGATACAGGTCTGGTGTTTTGGCGTTGTAGACGACGCCTAGAAGCAAGCCCATCGTGTTAGAAGCCAAGAAGACAAACTGAGCGAGTATATTGAAGCGAGAGTTCGCTATCGAAAGCATAACCGCTACAGTTGGATGTCAGTGACTGCGCACAACGTTTGTGAGGGCGAGGGAGCTAGTAACACAAGACTTACCAACTGGCAGGACGAAAACCCATGCGAGAACCATGAGAGCTATATGTGTGTAGAGAATTCCTGTATGCTCAGTGTATGTAAAATAGGTATCGGGGTAGTCGGCGTCCATAGACGGCTGTGTCGTGTTGGCACCACGGCCCACGTCCATGTCCATGTGTTCGCTGCCACCTCCATGAGCGACGGCGACAGCGACAGGGAGAAGCACCAGCAGGAGTGCGCTCGAACCGCGCGTTATCGTCTTTGCCTGAATCATAATATAATGGTTTAGAACAGGCTGTTTAGAACAAACAGGAGGTTCGCTGTTGTCTGCTGAAGATCAAGTCTTTGAGAGCCAAGTAGCCTGGCGAAGAGGGATCGCGAGCTCGATTTGAGTGATATTTATACCAGTTATAACCAAAAGCGACAGAGAAAGCTTATTGATCACAATGCGATCCAACAGACAACGCAACAAGAGCTATTTCAGAGAATTATAACATCGATCCAAATCCCATCTCTCGCCGTAGCCAGACGAACGAAAGCGGGTGGGCTTATATTCATAACCTGTGAGCCGTTGGGAGTCGGCATGGAAAGCCAAGAGGGGGTACCCATCAGTCAACGTCCCGAAGCTTCCGAATTGCTTCCAAAACGAAAGCATACCCAGAGAGCTTGAACAGAAGGAAAAAAATAAAAAGATGCGGTAAGACGATGCGACAAGTTTGGTGAAGGATGGTGCCGGCCGGTGGGGGGGAGCGGAATGATAGCTCCCTGCCTTTGGTGCTGTAATGGAGGGTTGGATTGCAGCTTTCCATGATGGATGGTATCTCTTCATATGACCAAGTTGTGTTCTCTCGGCCTGGCCCGCAAGTACTATATTACTTAGTTAATGGAGGGTTTGGCTCATCCGAGGCTGACATGATCGACCGATCGGCATGGAGCACTTACACTTACAAGCGGTGCTAGGGTGCCTATCCTCCAAAGCCCCCGAACTTGTACGATAGCTGACAAACATTTACTTATTAATGGCAATATCACTCTCTTCCCTCACCGAAACTCACGTAGCATAGCACACTATGGAGGGAGTTGGTGCTGGTCAAAAACAAGCTGTGTTGTTATCATGCATCCCCCGTCCACCGCCTACTGGGGTCGGATAGGCGGACAAGTACTACCCATGGCTTACAGCGAAATTGAATATTCATGTAAGAAACTTTTACTTCTCTATTGCTGATTCTGCCCTGCATGTTCGAGAATCAGCTGTTGCATATTGCGCGGACCTCAACGTGCCGCTGTGGAGCTTCAATGCTGGCACCTTTTTCGGTTCTATCAAACCCCCACACTCATGGAACCGAACTGCACCGACAATTCCTTAACTCTTTAATAACTTATTTAGTCTAGTATTACCTATTCGGCATAGACACAAAGCCTTATGAGTAATAAGGCTAAGTATGACGTCGATAAGTGGGAGTACTTTTTCACACACTATTTGCCCACGTTGTACCTAGTTCAATACACAATACCTTCTACAGCCAAGCTCACTTACACGCAGCACCAGCTAAGCAACTGACCCAAGGAATCCGAAGCGAACTCGCGTCCTAACTGAGATGGCATAGGCCCTGATACATACTGGCAAACTTCATCTCTTGCATAAAAAACAAACTGGACATCTGGGCATGATTGAACGTTACTGTACTCTACATAACGTCCGGTGTTTAGATCACCTCCGAATACCCCGATACATTCCGACCAACAAGGTCCCAGCCCTGCTTGTCCAAAAGGTCACAAGTCACCGACATGGACCCAGGTTGGATGTCTCTTTTGTCTTATGACTCAAAGTGCAAGGGTGGCGGGCGGTAAGAAGTAGAACTGGCTTATACACTTGCATCTGGGGCCGAGTTTAACGAGATAAGGTACCATATCCCAGTCTTTGCCAATATGTACCAAGCCGTAACATTTGTCGATTGACAGACTACCCTTTGAGTTACCTTTATTCTTGGCTTACACTATCTGGAGAGACCCGTCCGTCCCGCTTTAAATGCTTACTTGCGTTTACATGATTTATAAAACAGCAAGTCAGCTGTCCTGGAATTGTAAGCCGAACCAGCAAGCAGTCTCGAATATGATGACAACGTCGAGGATGACAATTTCTTTACAAATATAGCATGGCTACTCCTAATCTTCTTGCTAGCACTAGTGACAGTCACTATGCAAAACGGACATTGATGTGATATCCATCGATGCACATGATCTTAAACGATCTTGTTCGGGACACCGAGCCTTCCGCGGCTTAAATGTACCTCAGTTACAACCTCAGTTACAACCTCAATATACAACCTCAAAACATGTCTATCAAACAGTAGGTGAACAGCGTCGTATGATATTCACGGAAAAATATGGCCCATTGGTGACTGCATGAACAAGCTGTTAAACGACGGGATTAATGTCGTATTACATGTATCTTGGGCATGCGATGTGACAACATTAAATCCCAATCTCCGTGATCGGCCGGGGTGTAGCAACTGCAACATTGACAGCAAAGGCTTCAACAATCAAGAATATGCCACTTACACGACATTTCAATATCATCGAGCCATAGCACATGTCCAAGGCTCTTGCTTGGCTCCAGGGCGACAGAGTGGCTACGTTAGCCCAAGATGACATCTTGATCCGACAGGGATGTCATTCAAACCTAGCCGACGATCTCCACCTGCTGGTCGTCGCTAGAAACAATTCGTGATGAATCAGGTCAAGATCCGAAGCTGCCGAGGGCCCTGCCTCAATTGTATACATACCCAAGGTACATACTTGCCAAGCCACAGCTTCGAACTTGCACGGCAAAGCTGATTCCGATCAAAAGACCCGTAACTCCGAAGTAAATGCGATTCTTGACAAACGTCTTTTTTAGAATACTTATGTGAATGACCTGCTGGGAATACAGTTGAAAGATTTGATATCCGACTCCGGTTTGAGAAGTTGTCATCAAGCAACTATATTGCACAGCGAGCACGCCCGCGAGGTATTTCAAAATCAACGCATTCATAGAGAGGCACGACCCTCAGCCAGCATTCTCCATCGATCACCGTCATGAGAAACGCGGCCCTCACCCTTCAGCTTTCCCAAAATCCGCAGGACACCGCCACAGGCCGCCGGGTAGAGTTCTTTAGGCACGTCCTTGTAAATCACTTCCACCAATTCCATCGCCGTCCACTCCGACCATAACTCGGCATCGTCCGTCTCCACTCCTCCGGGTCCCGATCTCAAGGTCTGGACGACCTGCTCTTCCCGTTGGCGCCGGTGTGCGATGTACTCGGCAATTTTTGCCGGACCCTCCTCGATAACCGGCCCGTGTCCAGGGTAAGCTCGTCCCTTGAAGAGTGGCTTCATCTCCTCCAAACTTCGTATATATGTGACCAAATCCTCAAAGACAGCGGTCCCCTTGCCGAGGACGTTGTCAGCCGTAAACATGGCATCTTCTTCTTTCAATACAAACACGACATGATCCTTGGTGTGTCCTGGTGTGTGCGCCGCCATCAATGACGCACCCTCCACCTCAAAACGTTGTCCATGCTCAATCCCAAGCTGTCCATCTTCTGGGGTGTGCTTGTAGATTCTTGTCTGCGGCGAGATGTTCAAAAGATCTTTGATGCCACCAGTATGGTCATGATGCCAGTGCGTGATAAGCGCGGCATCGAGGATAGCATTTTCCTGCTGCAGTGTGTCGCGGATGGATGTAATCCAAGCCTTGCGGCCCTCGCCAGTATCGATGAGAAGTCGGCGACGGCCTGTGCCGAGAAGGTATGTGTTTGTGCCTTGGAGAGTAAACTTGCCCGGATTGCCGCCCAGAATGCGGATGCAGGTAGGACTGAGACGCTCTACAGCCGGGAGAGGGATAAGTTGTGCTGCCATTATGTAAAGTCTATTTGGCCTTGGATGTAAACTCTGGCGGGAGAAGCTTTCTAGAGTCGCGGGCTGGACGATGACTCGGGAGTTTAATCGGGAGGGGGCCGGCGCCGGATGCCGTAGGTCGGAGCCGGGAAGGTGGGTTATGGAGACTTCACCCTGTTTTCAAGCGAACGACCCCAGAATAGAAGTCTTTAATCGGAAGATGAAGGACTGCTGTGTATTTCTGGAATAATGTAATGGGAGAAAACAGAAGCTGCACTTCGCAAGCATGTAGGTAGGTGTGTCGGATTTGGTCAGCTTGTAAACAAACACATCGAGTTATGAAGCCAGAGGAGAGGAATGGGATGCCTCGGCTCAGGACGATCTCCCAGCAGGGGCTTAACAACTACCTAGGGTAATGCAAGAATGTAAGTGAGATCACACATTACTCGAGAAAGTTTAGCATTGTTATGAACTCAGTCCTTTGAGTATGTTCTTGTAGTTTTTATACTTATTTTGAGTTCATGTAGATTGCTGCTCCCTGTCCAAGTTCCGTCCTGTTTGTATCACCACTGAAAGTAGGTAGGTCGAGTTGTAGTCACGTTTGATACAAGGCCCGGCTGACTTATGCGCTTATCTTATCTCTCTGCATGACATGAGTGTAATTTTCTCGAGCAATCGCCGCTATGATGTACCTACCCGCCAATCCTACACCAGAAGGTACGCATTGGGCAAGCAAGCACCCGCCGCAATCTCTCCTGCCCCGTCCCTGACATACAGTGGCTTTCACTCCTCTGTAAAGCATCAACTTTCTATTTCTAACTTATTCTTGTATTAATCGGAGGGAGCAATTGGTCAGCGCGCAGAGGCCTTGTTCATCTAAAGCGGAGTTCTGTACTTCTTAAAGTTCTTTCTTCTTTATTAATTTTGTTTTGGTCCTTCCTTGGCAGGAAGGCCAACGGTTGTCCGACACTCGGCTTGCTGTCGGCTGAACAGACTGTATGCTCTGCTCTGCGCTTCGCATCATTCAACCTCGTTCATCAATCGCATCGGCAACCGAACATTCGAAAATACAAGACGAAGATTCGATCGAAAACTGTCAAACATAATTGCACACGTCTTTTGCTCGAGATTTATATCCTACAGTATTGAAATTTGTCGACAAGCCCTCGTCGCATTGTCTTGGTCAGGAATCGAGCTCCCTTTTACCAACCGCGACCTGCCAACTTCCTACAATTACATCGGCTTCACGCCCCCAGTTTTAGAGTTTAGGCCGCAGGGCTCGGTCTCCCATCATGTCTGCGCGGCCGGCCACTCCTGCTTCCCCGAAGAATGTCAAGGTGAAGTCGCCGGTTCCGGGATCACCAATGTTCGGCTGTGGTACGATTCCCTACTATCCTGTCACTTCAGCGTTGCCTCGAGCCTCCTTTCAGTGTCTAATTGTCTCCAGAGCATATACAACGTCTCTTGAGTAAGAATCAAGAGGTCATGAACAGTTCAATCACCCACTACAAGTTGATTCTCCGCGGTATATTCGATTCGACACCAATCGTCCCCCAGACCTCTACGACAGATGAGGGCCGACCTGTCATATCGCTTACGTCCAACTACCTCTGCCTACAGTGCCCGTCGACCGTTTCCGAAGAAGATAGATTGAAGCATGGGACGAAGAAGCAGCATCGCTTTTGTTAGTTGCCCTATACTGTCTCTTTGCTCTATGCTTACCTGGCGCAGATGTCGACTCTCGGAGCGGAGCCCTGTATTGTCAGATATGCGACGACTATGTCTGGGACCCTACTCTGGAGGAGCTTCGGGTGCGGAAAATAGGGACTGGGTCTTTTTCTGGTAAGTAATGCTGTACAAAGTTTGTGTTCATTGCCCAAGGCACTTCGCCATTATCGGTGACAAAATTAGCTGGGTCCCGATTACTACCCTTTGCGTTACACGGCCATACTTCGATCAACCGTGACTAATCATCGCATAGGCCGTAAGAGAAAGCATGATGAGCTTTTCTCGGACTCCATTAAGGATGACCCTCGGTACATTACTAACAATACTACAACCGCATCCTGTCGTGCAAACGGCCTGCGCGGTATCTACAATGCCGGCGCAACCTGCTACCAGAATGTTGTTCTTCAGAGCTTCTTGCATAATCCTTTGCTACGCAATTTCTACCTCAGTGATGGCCACCAAAGCAATGATTGTCAGGTGCCTCACTGCCTGAGTTGTGCAATGGACGATATGTTTCAAGATTTCTATGCTTTGGAAAACACGAATGGTTACACCGCTGCGAACATCTTATCGGGGTTCTGGATTTCAGAGAAAAAGGCATTCGAGAATCTAGTAACCACCAAAGAACAGGATGCTCATGAGTTCTTTCAGTTTTTAGCTGAGGAGCTCCATGAACGAAACGGGGATGGCAAAAAGCCCGAGATCGGCAGCGAGCACAGCTGTAATTGCATTATGCATCAGACATTTTATGGCAAGATGCAGACCACAACAACGTGCCAGAACTGTTCAGGTCAAAGCAACTCCATACAATCATTTCTGGATCTGAGCCTAGGTCTGGACAATGTTGTCCAGAAAAGGAGCAAGAAAACGGGTCAAAAGAAGCCCACATTGACCTTGCAAGACTGTTTAGATGAAGAATACATCAAATACGACAAGTGCGAGTACCGTTGTAACAATTGCAACGGGCCGCAACAAGCAAAAAGGCATACCAGCATCAAGCGTCTGCCGAATGTGCTGTCTATACAGCTCAAGGTGAGTTGTCCTTCCAACTCTTCCATAGTAGTTTCACCAACTAATGTTCATCCACAGCGGTTTGAGTACAAGCACGGCAGACATGATCGTGCCTCCAAGGTTGATAATGAAGTCAAATTTCCGCTACAACTCAACATGCTGCCCTATACAAACCGCGTTCGCAGTTATGACAATCGTGAGAGCCTTGAGCTAGAACGATCATGCACTTATGACCTCCTTAGTGTGGTAGTTCATGTGGGCGAGATCGATACGGGCCATTACACATCGTACTGCCGAGTTGGCGATCAGGTACGCTGCAAATCGCCCCTATGCTTATGAAATAGAGTGCTAATGTACCATGTAGTGGTTCAAGTTCAATGATCACAAGGTAGAGTTGGCCAGCCTATCTGACGTGCTGGGGGCTCAAGCCTATCTCCTCTTCTATATCATTCGCTCGCTAGCCTAGGCACATGAGCGGTGAGTTGTAGTTATATGAAACAAGTGCTACCTAAAGGGGTCGCGGGTCAGAGGCACTGGATAGCCGTCAAGAATATGGCTGGCAAGTCTATTGGAGTCATGTGTCGCGGTACCAAAGAGCGGAGTAGGATGCTTTGCTCGGCGCAGACATTCAGTTTAGTAATCTCTGTGATTGTCCGATCTGAATAGGACATTACATGATATGTCTTTCCAGATTCAAGCCTGTCTATAATGAGGTCTATTTCCGACGAACTTGCATAGTCCGTAGATGTCCTAGGGAGCAGAGAGGCGCTACTGGGTTTAATACCTTTCCAGCCGTTAGCTCAACCTATCACGGGCTTTAGCAGCTTCAACGCAGCAAGTCTCTTCTCAGGCTTTCTCAGCCTCTAACTCGGTTACGCTCGCTAGTCGGATTCGTTAGATCGCCAGTCCCACGTCGAGCTCTCAAAGTTGGCATAGCAATAGTAGTGGTTGCTCAGACCCTCATGAGCTGGCTCAAAGGTTGTGGGATATACCCCAAGAGAGCGATAGAGCTTGTCGACGATGGAGGCCATTCTTTCTCCGGTGCAGACAATGACACGAGGTGACTTTGGCTTGATGAGCCAGCGACCCGTCAGAGCAACTAGAAAAATAACATGTTAGTAACGGAGGACAACTTGTGGGCGACTATATCGTCATTCTTAGGAGCTCGAGTAGTAAGAAGCATAGGGGATGATGGATAGTATAGGACTCACACTTTGTCTGACAGTCATTGCTGAAGAAAGGAGGGTCGATGATGACACTGTCAAGACTACCCTTCAGATGACCTGGGCAACACACTATTAGTTTATCTTGAAACCTTGATTATCGATAGTGGCAGTCATACCGGGTAGCTGAAGGGGTCGCTGAAAGTCATAAAAGACAAACTCGGGAAAGACGCTGAACCGGTGGTCATGCTCGAATAAGACTAACTTGGGCCTATCTTGAACTGGCCAGAATCTCTATATAACGTACGAGTCAGCTACCGTGTTGCTTGTGCATATTACGACCAGGGAGCTTGGAGAATCTTGTTCTCACCAGGCGATTCTTGAGTGCAATAAACACACTCGGCGTTGACACAACACCGATTGCCGAGCTTGACGATGCACCGTCGAGGAGTTGATCAGCCAAAGCAAACGCGGTTTCGTCCAGGAACTAAATCACCATATCCATGTTAGCCTTGTCTGGTTGATATCATGAAGTTTCGGGTCGGGTCGGTTTTGCCAAGAGTCCAAATGCCGGGCCAGTACGTAATGATTTCTCCAATGCCAGGCTCAGGCATCATCCCAGAAGGCAATTGAGATGCCATCCCCACCGCCCATATCCCATACTGAAAGACGAGTGGACGCCCGTGCCTTGATTTCTGCAACGTGGGCTCGATTTTTACGTACCCAAAACTGCGATTCGTTCCAGTCCTCCGTGAACGCCGCCATGCTCAGTGGCTCATCGTCCGCATCCTCCGCGATATGGTCCTCCTCCTCCGGTTCGACGACTCCGAGCCCGGCTCCGGCTCGCGGGGCGGCGCCGGTCCTAAGCTTCTCGAAGTTCTTTTGGTGGGCGTCCTTTTCGGCGTGGAACTCGGCTAACGCAGCCAAGGCGTGACTCGAGAGGCTTCTGAAGATGGAACTGAAGTCAGTAAACTGGAGCCTTATAACACTGGTGACAAGGAATTAGAGGTTCTTACATGGGCTCTTCATCATCAAAAGACATCGGAAACTGGTCTCGAAACAGCTCTTGTTTGGTGCAACAAATAGCCGATTGCAAAGATAGATGCGATAGTAAGGTTTTGTGTGGGAGTTTAGTGGGGTCCTCCCTGCTGCTGTTACTTCTCATATTCTAGACCTTCGTTCCAGGAGCTCGATGCAGACAAGAAGCTACAGGGTAGCTAATTATTGACCAGCATCATGTCAACCCAAAGAAAACCTATACAATTGACCGACCTCGCTCACTATAGTTTATGCGGTCCTATGTACGCGGACCATTACCGACCTTTCCGCTCAGTCGTTATTGTCATCTGCCGCCTTTCCAGCTTCCAAAACACGCAAAAATTTGATTCATTTTCTTTACAGCTCATCCAGAACATGGATGTACTTCTTCTCTTCCCGCTTTTCCTTCTCTGTTGCAGGGGGAAGATCGTAGAAGTTTTGGCTTCGGAATCCTTGCTATAGGGGGGTTCAGTCCATTGTTTATGAAATTACGCTTGGGAATACTAACCAGGTAGTGGTAGGTGAAGTTGATGATGTCGGCAGGCTCAATACCCAGATCCTTGAAAGTCTTGGCTTCAGGGTCAATGACTTGATCCAAGTACTCTCGCTCGACCTCGTCGGCTGACAGAGTATGCCACCAGAGCAACTTGTTCAGCAACTCAGCGACAGGCTTAAGGATGGCCTTGGGAACGTTGATGTGTCTTCGCTGCTTGTAAATTTCCTTGTCAACCATGACAGAAATCTCATGCATGCTGTATTGCTTCGGGCCGTAGAGCTCAAAGGTCTGTCCGGCTGTTGTGTCATCATAGAAGATCTTCTCAAGGGCAGCACCAACATCAATCGACTGAGTATGTTAGCTTTATTAGTTACGTCGAGGAATTTTCCGATAACCTACGTGCACGGGGTAGAACTTCTCCTGCATGTTGTTGGAAGTGAAGAGGTTGGTGACACCAGCCAACTTCAGGAGAAGGTTGTCCTCGAACCCGAAGATAGGAGCGGGTCGGACGATAGTAGTCTCGGGGAAAAGCTCTCGAGCAACCTCTTCAGCTCGACCCTGTATAATTCATCAGCATTTTCTCCCTTGCCGTTTGGCTCGAGTCCACAAACCTTAGTGCGGTAGAACTCTGAAACGGACTTGGAGTTGGCACTGTGGGAGGAAACGTGGATATATCGGTCGACATCGTACTTGCAGACAGCCTCGACAATTCGCTCGGTTCCTTCGATGTGCACATCCTCAAGGGAGAAGTTCCTTATGACTGCTTAGTTCCCATGTACTCTATCGAATCCATCATCTTATTAACATACTTGGTTGGGTAATCGCGGCCAATCAGGTTGAAAACGGCATCAGAGTGTCGAACACTCGCCTCGATCGAAGGGGTGTTTCGGAGATCGTGTTCCTAAATACCAGGATTAATAAACAATTTCTGGCGACATCAAGAAGGCCTGAAACATACAATGAAGACAACACGGCCGAGATCTCCAGTGACCTTAAGATGACGCTTGGCCATCTCCTCGCGGAAGGGAACGACGACGGTACATCCCTGGCGCGCTGATACCAGGATTAGTATTTCAATTGTTCGTTCCGAATATCCAGCTCCATTGTCGAAGAAGCTCACCCAGGCGGTTGACGATGTATCGTCCCAATTGGCCGGTTGCGCCAAATACGGTAACAGTGTGGCCTGGTTATTCCTCGTTAGCGTCGTTCATAGGCATCGTAGCTCGATCGTCGTACCTCCAAGGGATGAACTAGACACAGAAAAACATCAGAGACAGTCTTAAAGAGATCAATGGGCAGTTACTAAGCTTACCGGCCACCCTCAACTCGCATGATAGGCTTGCCAGTTCGAGTAATAGAGATATCGGAAAGGAATCGCTTGCCAGCGACATTGAAGGCAGCCTTGCGGGCCGCCCTCGCAGCAAGAAGAGGCGAAGCCATTGATGCGACAGTACAGGTTGCGTGACAAAACGCTGCTGTTCCTCGCAATTGGCTGTAGATCGTCTCGTCTTCAATATCAATGTTTGGTGATGCTAGCCAAGGTCGAGCCTCGGGGAACGGTAATTCCATGTCACGTGATGGGTCACTGAAATCTTTCAGCTTGTCATTGGCCATCATCTTTGTAGTGCTGTTTCCAAGGATGGCCCGTGCGTCTTTGCGGTTGCGACGACCAGGCTGCCTGGTAGCCTCATTGATGAGCTAAGTTAACTCCACTGAAGCTGCTATCAACCTTACAAACATACCAGCTTCATCCAATACCACAACCATCTTTTGACGACAACATCATCTTTTAGAGCAGCGGAAATCTTGACCCTTCTCTGTCGCCCTATTCGAACAAAGCCGCGTCGGTCCAGCGTTGCACGCTCATCCGGCCACAGGCATAAACTAACCACAGTTGTTGTGCACTATTCACACGTCACCGACATCACATACACATCCCGCAATCATGAACGCCGACGCTATTCCCGATTTTCTTGCCGAGCAGCGCGATGAAGCTCCCGAGGAGCTCCAACCCCTCATTCTCGACTTTGAGAACTACTGGGAGCGCAAGCTCTGGCATCAACTCACTGATGCCCTTGTTGAGTTCTTCAGTCACCCCGAAAGCGCCCCTCAACGGCTAGGGTTCTACAGGGTCTTTATTCTCAAATTTGCCGACAAGATCAACCAATTGAAGCTTGTGGAACTAGCGTTGAAGGCGGCGACAGAGTGCGAAGGTAAGGGTTTACTACTAGATACTCCGAAGCCGGCGTCTTGCTAACCGATGATGCTTGTACCATGTAGAAGACGAAGAGCGCTTAGATTTCTTGCAAGCGGTTGCCAAGAAGGTCAATAACGAGAACTCGCAAGACGCTTATGTTTTTGCTCTGGTCGCTGTTGCCCAAGCAAAACTTGACTTGGATGAGCTGGATGCTGCGCGAAAGGACCTAGACACAGCGGAGAGCATTCTAGATTCCTTTGACTCAGTCGAGAACGTAGTCCATGCTGCATTCTATGACGCGAACGCTATATACTATCAGGTATGCCTCTCACCTACTTTCAACTCAACCTCAGAACAATGGCATTTATTGAATCTCGCTAACCACTACTCCAGCGCAAGATGGACTTCTCCAACTACTATCGTACTGCCCTACTCTACCTTGCTTGTATTGACGTCGCTTCACTCTCCCCCGAAGAGCGACATCAGCGGGCCTACCGCCTCAGCATCGCTGCTCTCGTTTCAACTAGCATCTACAACTTCGGAGAGCTTCTTCTCCATCCTATTCTCGACGTCCTCGCAAAGAGCGAGCACGCTTGGATGCGTGAATTGCTGTTTGCCTTCAACCGTGGAGACCTCGCGGCTTACGACCAGTTGTCCGATCGCATTGAGTCTAACAAGCTCTTGAAAAGCAACTCGACGCATCTCCGTCAGAAAATTTACCTCTCTGCGCTTACTGAGGCAATCTTCCGCCGCCCTCCTCATGAGCGCATCTTGACCTTTGCCACTATTGCGCAGGAAACCAAGGTTCGACCAGAGGAGATCGAGCATCTCATCATGAAGGCACTGAGCCTGGGCCTGTTACGGGGCACCATTGATCAGGTAGACGGTGTGGCACAAATCACCTGGGTTCAGCCCAAAGTACTTGACATGAAGCAGATCGCTGCAATGCGCCAGCGACTGCTTGATTGGGATTCAAGCGTTAACCAACTCGGAAACTGGATCGAATCGGCTGGCAAGGACGTGTGGGCTGCGTAGAATAACAGATTCTAAACAAGGAGTCTGGTTTGGGGGATGCAGGGCAAATAAAATGACACATGTACAGTATAGACGGATAGAAACTTTTCTATGGACAGGTGATGATCCCTTGCCCAGGGAAGTCTATTAATTCTGGAATTTGCCCATCTCACGCTATATGCTATAGTAGCGAACTCTACAAGTCCTCTCAACACTTTTACTTGACACCAATGTCTTACAGTTTGACAACATCATACGCTGCTTTAAACAGAAACCTCGCCAAATACGTTGACCATGCCCACGAGCCATGCAGGCCACCATAGGCACCAGACGACCACGGGGGTGTACATGCCCCAGACATCCCAACCAAAGCTCGCCTCTCGTAGCAAGTCTGCGATACTAATCTCCCAGACCTGCGCTGCTGCGTACACCACAGTAGGCGGTGCCACAATGTTGAGCAAGCCAGCCAGAGACCAGCGCAGAGCAGAGCTCTTGACAGGCTGGACAAAGCTGAGTGGGCTCGAGAGCAGACCGACAAGGAAGGCGAGAGAGAAGTTGAGCGTGGCGAGAGTAGAGAGACACATGCCTAGGGCGAGGAGGGAAAAAGACTTTGTAAGCTGGAAGTGCTGCATCGTGGGCTTGGACACGAGGGTGAGAAGGCGGGAGATGGCGAAAGGTAAGATGGCCGAGATAACAGAGAATCCGGCAAATGCAGGCGAGAGTAACTATTAACTGTCAGTCCCTATTACTGAGCAATTAGCGCAGGAGAGCACTTACACTGGCGGGAAGGTGGTTAAAGGTATAAAGAGGCACAGCTGAAACGGCCTGACATACAGCGACGACGCCAAGCGGCACGAACAAATCTCTACCAGTTTGGGTCGCTTCGACAGAAGTAGTAGAATCCTTTTCTTTTTCCTTTTTCTTTTCCTTTGACTGCTGTGTCGTTGTCGACTGACCACTCTTCACCCAAAGAAAGATGGCCATGATGGTAAAGTTGGCGGCAATCAGCATGGCACTGGGGAGATAAGTACCGATACTGACAAACCGATCGGTCTGCATCAGGAGGTAAAAGAAGAAACTCTGGTGCAGATGCTCAAGCAAGTTATTCAGACTTCGGAAAGAACCCTCAACAAGACGGCCCATGGCCATGGCATCATGCCATCCCTCACCGTAAGGCTGAAGCGTCACAGCATCAATGTGGTAAGGGATGAAGCTGCTATGGGCACCGGCCGCATATCCAAGACCCTGGTTGAGCATACCTCGCAGCATAGTCTTGAGACGATCGGGATAGCTGCCCTTGTGATCCGTCATCTTCTGGATAAAACTGCTCATGCCCATTTGGCCGCCGGCGATGTTGACGATGGAGTTGATAAGGTCAAGGTTGGGAAGCTGGCCGTTGGGCCCATCGTATATGATGTGTACGGACTTGAAGTTCTGCTCCTGAGGGTAGTCGATGGCAATAGCGCCTTGGAGAGCTCCAGATTTGAGAGGTAGGGGGGCCACGAGATCAGGATTGTGGGCGTCATGATACGCATCGACCCATGCCTGCGTGCCTGTCTTGCTGTCAGGAGGAACAACCAGAATTATGTCTTTGGACCAAAGAGACCAGCCTGTCTTTGTATCAGTAGCCATTTACAAAATCGTCCATCCATGGTAAAGGGGGCATACGCTTAAAGTAGCGGACGAGGGTCAAAGCCAAGGACACGCCGTTGCGATTGAGCTGTTCTTCAACGTTCTTCCAGGCAGCAACCAACACAATAGCCTCTGTAGCGTCACCACGAGGAGCCTGTAGAACAGCATAGAGGTTCTGTCCTGAGTACTCATTGCCGGCCGAATGGTAGGTATAGTTCTGACGACCAACCTTGAGCCCAACGCCGGTTAGGATCTTGTCCAGCCTATCGTTGACTCTGCCAAACTCAGCCACGTTAGCATTTCTATCACTCAATTCGTATCAAAGCTTTGAGGCGCACTCGTAATTGTTCTTGTCCACCACATCGTCAACCTCGTGTCGGTACGCGCGGAAGATGTTCTGTTCGCTGCCTCCAAAGTAGGTGTGCACTTGACCCGGCAGCAATGCGTTCTCCGAAATATATGTTCGTCGCGAGTACTCGTTCAGGGGCAGGAGAAATAGCCAAATAACACCGACCGCGATGCAAAGGAAGGAAAGATAAGGTGGAAGCTTCAGGATACGAGGATCGCGACGCAGCGAGAGAGCCGATGCTATAGAACACGTTAGCCAAAGAGTTTATTGAACAGAGGGTTCTGAGGTTTCGTACATAGTAATCGCGACATTATAGAACCAATATCTATGCGATACAAAGCTCGTCCTTCTCAATTTGGCGTCGTTGCTGGGTTCTCAACTCTTCGGAGAGCTTTTGAATCCGATGCCGTCCGGTTGATGAAGGTACGTACCATCATGACAACTTACCTCCTTTCAATATGAGCTCCCCCGGCACCAGGGGGAGCGGGCCGGGTGCCTGCATGGCGGGGCAGCCTATGCGGTTACCGGGGGTTATACCGATCCAGGAGTGCACTTCATCAGGTCGCGTCGACCTTTTCAAGACAACAAAAGGTAAGTGTGTATTTAGTATTGTTATCCTTCCTAAAGATAAGAAACGTCGAGATAGGGTCTCTGAATACCTAAATAGTCTTGAGTCACATCTTGAGTCTCTATCTATCTTCGAGCTATCTCATCCATTACACTCGATACCCAAGATAATTCGAAGGGTGATTAAACTATGTCAGATCCATCAAAACGTCCGCCCCTTCAATCCTTTCATCTTAATCACCACGCCATACCACAACATAAGAGATGTTCTAAAAATAAAAACGCCATTTCTATAACAGTACAAATAAATCAGCGTGCAATCAGCACTTTCACTTCATTACGCAATTATACAGAGTACACACGCATCTTGTACGCTTCCTCAGGGTCCTAGGCGCTGGGTTGTGCCAACAAGCTCCGTTGCCGCGCTTCCGCTTGGACCAGGGCGGTTTGACGTAGGCAACACACCAAATCGACCATATGTCGTCTTATCGATGCTGACATAATGTGGGAGGTGTTTGAGAAGGTTAAGTCGATTCTCAACCCATCTAAGGGCCCATTCTGGGGGGGCAAGCAACTTGGCGTACCCAAAGCCAGCTATGCCAGCCGTTAATGCAGATCAAAATGGAGCAGTCGTAAGACTTACCGACGTATCCGATAGCTATACCACACAAGTGGCCCAGGAAACTGGTTCCAGGTATCAATGCCGCCACAACCAGGCACATAATCAAGGGAGTTGTCCATGTCGGGATATGGACTGTGCCAATGACCAAGTGAGGGTTGGCTTTGTAGGTTCGAATAGACTCCATTGCGAGTAGAGTAAACACCCACATGCTAAACCCAACTGTTAGCTATATCCCCCCTCAAAGTCAAGCTTTTATGGGATATCATACCTCGCTCCTAAAACCCCTGTGTTCATATGCAAGATACATCGTTCGATCAAAACATAAGCGACAGCAGGTATTGACGTTAAAGCTAATCCCACAATAGTCAGCCTAGTTCTTCTGGTATTCATGATAATCTCTTACGCCCAAAGAACAGGGCCAGGGACGTCAAGGTGCCATGTTCGTTCTCGAATCGCTCCATCAAAGGGGTAAGTGCCAGAAGGTTCAGGGTCGCGTGGATGATGTTCAGATGTATTAGAGGGAACGTCGAGATTCGGTATGCTAGTTAAAAAGTCCAGAGTTAATATTACCACAATCTTCAGGTAGCATCTTAACGGTACCATTTGTAATGCTAATCTGTTCAGGAATGAGAGCGCCCCATTCTCGCAAGTTCCATACAGATTGTAAGGATGCGATCGAAAGCGCGATGATAGCAAGGACAATGAGTCGAGTAAACAGCGGCAATCGGGTCAGGTACGATCTTGCTCGTAAAGCATTGAAGTTCTGGAGACGAGGACGCATCTCTTTGCGATTCGCGCTGCTCGGAGCAGCCGGGCGATCCCTGATTTGAAAGTATTGTAGAGGACAGAATAGGAAAAGAATAGCCTGATAAATGGCAACAGGCGGAAGGCGAATAGAAAGCCAAGTGTCTAAACACTAAGTCCTTAAGGTTAGGTAGATAAAGAAATTGACCGATTTCCGTTATATCTTACTAAGCAAATAATCCTTATAATAACTAACAGTAAGTAGCAATATTAAAATAAAGTACTTTAGAAAACTTGCATAATTGACTATTAAGTATTTAATATTAATTATTAAACATATCAATATTTAACTAAATACTTAAAAATAAGATATATATAAAAGTTACCTATTTTACTCTTAAATATAGCAAGCTAAGCACTTATCAATAGGTTGGTAAGGTACCTAGGGGCTACAGCCACACGATTGTGGCTAGAAACCCCACGTCTCTTCTAACCAGCCCGTCCCCACTAAAACTTTTTTCGAGATTCGCCAACCTCAAACGCCTAGCCTACACATTGAACATCAAAGATACACAGAGATCACGAAATCAGACAGCAGAAGTTCAAGGCATTGCACTCTTCCCTGTTATCGAAATCATGGGTGTCACAAATAAGCGAACGATCACCAAGACACGGCGCAAGACCAGAGATGTCGACCAAGTCAAGGCCGATATTTTATCGCCCAAACATCTGAAGCAATTCATGGAGACCAAGGCCGCCGAGGATCTTCCTGGTCTTGGTCGACATTACTGCACTGAATGCGCCAAGTGGTTTGAGACAGATGCTACTCTGGTATCCCACCGTCGAGGAAAGCCTCACAAGCGAAGGTGTGTTATTTAATGATCTCGTTTGGGCATCTGTCTGCCTATTCCAGAGCTTGGACTAATCTATCTACAGACTCAAGCAGCTTGCTGAGGGGCCGTACACCCAGAAGGAGGCCGAAGCCGCTGTCGGCTTACGGACAGACAACGGCGACCGGAAGCGCACTTTCACCGATGGAGACGACGATGTTGCCATGGACGCTTGAACCTTGCCCGATCTTGACAAAATTCTCATCAATATGGGAAAGATGACAGCGAATAACCAAGAGGCGTATAGGAGCTGGACTTGATTTAATGGCATTGCAGATGGCGTTTTGGTGTGTTTGTGTCGATTTCCACATCATCCTCACCTCACGCCTCGACCGCGCGCTCTGGCGAGTCCGGTAGGCCGGCCTCGCCCAACTCCTCTAGTAGATCTTCCTCTCGACGATGTTCCTCGACCAGGAGCCGCAGGTAGGCGCGATTGTCGTTTTGGGGGTTCTGGTGTGGTGAATTTGGACGACTTGGTGGTTGTGGGTGGATTCTCAACAAAGGACGTATCCGTGGTCCTGGTGGCTAAGTTAGGCAATCGAATAATGTGCAAGTGTCGGAAAAGGGACTAACATAAATGTCATCTCTGTATCGACATCTGACTTTGACGGTGTTGCATCTGTTTGTTCTTGTCTGATTCGTTCTCGACGGAACGACTCGGAGACGGGACCCTGCGAGCAACGTAAGCTCAGGGAAGGTCACGGGCATACATGTAACCCAAATAGATACACCCGGTAGACATACCTCTGGGAAATCAACACAAAAAGCATTCATGTTCAAGCCATAAAGGAAGCTCGCAAAAGACTCGCTGAACCTCGCTAGGCTCTCGTGCATAAGCTGAAAGTGCATCATGTTCGATTCAAGGTCGGCCATTGCATCAGAGAGTTCTGCAAACGCAGGTTCGAATGCGTTGAGTGGGAACGGAGCATCGTGCTCGCCTGCGCCGCGCGCAGATTCGCGAAAGGATGATCGCGATGATGGTCGAAGCGGCGTGGTAGGGCGGGAGGTTCGAGAGCGGGAGTTGGAGCGCTTGCTGGCTTCGAGAGGTGTGCCAGACATCTTGTGATTAACTTCTGGTATCTTTCGTCGGTATGGTTGTTCTATGTGCACAGCTGTGTGTATCAGATCCAAAGCAATGCAAGTGAGGTTTGGGGCTTTAGTAGGTCTTGTGGCGCCCCCCACTGCAAGATGAGGTGTGGCTGCTGTGTGGCTTTTCCTCAAGCTGTCATACCACTCATGATAGAACTACAGGTAGTCTACCTTATATCATGACTCAACGTGCCTAGACAGTAATTTAGGACAGACAGGCAATATTACCATGTCCCCATGCCATACTATGCCGGTCTCACATGTTCCCCTGGATTAAGGAGGTTAACGCGCGGGAATGATTGTTGTGTGGTATGAACTGTCGTCGATTCGAAGCGTTCGAATCAATGATATGCGACATATGACTGGGGTTCAGTAAATAGCTCGTCCTATGCAAGTTGTTGGCAAGGAACATACCGCTAACAAAAGTTGGATTTTATTTGATATGATCCTAATCGCACGATAGTCCACGACCGCTCAAGTAAGCCAGCCCTCCAGGGTAGTATCACAGCCACGCTTACACACGCGACACCAACGTCTGTCTGAGAAGTAGTGCGAGGCATTCAGCAATATAAAGTAGTGCTTCTGAGCCCAGGAGAAAAGGGGTCAGTAAGTGAGAGTTGAATTTTCTAAATTTTAATGCCTGTTTCTTCTGCATATAATTCACGGAAATCTCATGTCGATACGGCCCTTCGGCTCTTGGGAACCCGAGTACTCCGGACGCTAGCAATTCCCCTACGTCAGGTACAATACGTGACCTGTCCACTCCGCGGGGCCAGTGTCTCTCAAGTCCCGCACGCACCCTGGAACATCAACAGGCCTTTTCTTACACACGCATCATCTCGTCCTGTTTTACGTACGTACAGCTGCGTTGCTATCCTCCTGAGCCTCTCAGGGAGTTGTTCTCTCTGTACTTGCCAGCTTTCGAGGATCGGTGGAGCCAATACTACGCCAAGAAGGGTTGTCCCGCAATCTAAATCCCCATAAACGACGACATCGATTTAGTTTTTGCGGCGCTCATTCACGCGCCTGTGAATCTCTTAAATCCTTTTTCGGCCATACTTATGAGGACACGACTGGGACGTACTATATGCTCAAGTAGTCCCTGTGTCAACCTATCTCAACTGCTCTCACGTTATACCAAACTGTGGTTATCCAGCTTACCGAGGCGATCCGGTATCAACTCACGAGCAACCCCTGCATCGCCCAAAAGCATTGCAACTGTGAGATATCCCATAGGGCAAAGGATAAGCTCAATTAGTCTCAAGACCCTCAGTCACTCCCACGCCGGTGCCCAGAGGTCCTATTCAACCCTCCTCAGCCTTCCTAGTTCGAACTCAAGTGGCAAACTTCCACTTGAAGCAAACGTCTTCTATTCAGCTGTTGTAGCTGTAACATTTCTTGTGGCTGTTGTTGCTATCTCGGCTTGGCCTGCAGGAACACCCAGAGACTCAATTTCTCTCGAAGAAATCGAAGAAGAGATCGCGACCATGGCTTCCCAAAGCCTACCTGGACGCCCAGGAAACTTGACACCAGAGCAGGAGGAAAAGCTCCGTAAGCTATGGGCTGCCATCTTCCAACTCACTGGTGTGGCCGATGGCGAAAGTTCTGGCGCCGAATTCCTGTCTCCTAGAGAGGAGGCAAGTCCGGCAGATGCTGATCAGAAGAAGAAGCGAGGATTTGGAATGTTCAAAAAGGCAAAGTCCGGCACTTCGACACCAACCGAGACTTCTACCGACGAGGACAAGTACGGCGAGTCCAAGCAGTTCCACGAGACCTTGGCAAAGGAAACCCCCGAGTCCATCCGCCACACCATCTGGAGCATGGTAAAGCATGACCATCCCGATGCTCTTGTCCTACGCTTCCTTAGAGCGCGAAAGTGGGATGTGGAGAAGGCCTTGGTGATGCTTGTGTCGACCATGCACTGGAGACACAACGAAATGAAGGTTGACGATGATATAATGAAGAATGGAGACGCTGTTGCAATCGAAGATGAGAAGAAAGCCAACTCCCCCACCAAGCAACTTAGCGCCGATATGATGAAGCAGCTTCGGATGGGCAAGAGTTTCTTACATGGTACTGATAAGCAAGGCCGACCTATTTGCGTTGTCAGGGTTCGTCTCCACAAGACTGGGGCGGAGTGTGAAGAGAGTCTGGAAAAGTATACAGTATATGTCATTGAGACGGCTCGTATGGTTCTTGAACCCCCTGTCGATACTGCTGTAAGAGACCCTGCCGTGTTATGCAAAATGAATATTTCTGACAAGTTTATAGTGCATTGTATTCGATATGACGGGATTTTCCATGGCCAACATGGACTATACTCCTCTCAAATTCATGATCAAGTGTTTCGAGGCCAACTACCCCGAGTCTCTTGGTGTTGTTCTAGTACACAAAGCTCCTTGGATTTTCCAGGGTATGTCAACAAAGACCGCATGCGCAAGGAACTTGCACTGACGAGACCTTTAGGTATCTGGAAGGTCATCCGTGGCTGGCTTGACCCTGTTGTAGCAGCCAAGGTGAACTTCACAAACAACCGAGCTGAACTTGAGGAATTCATCGCACCGGACCACCTGATCAAGGAGCTTGATGGTGACGAGAATTGGGAGTACAAATACATCGAACCTACGCCTGGTGAAAACGACAAAATGAAGGACACGCAAACCCGAGACCAACTCCTGGCTAGGCGTGAAGAGCTGGTCAAGAAATTTGAGCAAGCCACCCGAGAATGGATTCGCAACCCCGAGGGTGAACAAAGCAAGCAGATACAGGCTGAGCGCGAGAGAATCTCGAAATTGTTGAAGGAGGACTACTGGAACCTTGACCCGTATATTCGGGCACGTACACTCTACGACAGACAGGGGGCAATCCAGAGTGGCGGCAAGACCGATTGGTACGCGCTCAAGCCTCCGGCTGCTGCAGCCACCACTTCCACTGATGATTTAGACTAGATGAGTGGATTACAAAAGTGATTTGAAGTGTAGAAAGTCGTGTAAATTTGTTGGGCGCAGGGTGCTCCCTGGCTGTTGAATGATAATACTAGAAGGCCTCTTCATGAACACACTTTTGAGGTCATATTCCTTGCAGTATTGGATGCCACCAAGGTGCCTGCTATGATCTTTCCGACCGTGCTGTTAGATCCTGGACTTTATTTCCTCGCAGTAAGCCTTGAGCTTCTCCATGTCGGCTGGTTGGGTGGGCCAAGTGATACCTAGGCCCTCTTTCTCGTTGGGCTTGGGGATCTGGAAATTGTCAGTTGGGATTCAGTCGGTTATGTAAGTTGTCTTACCATGTGGAAGTGAACCTATATTCGGTGTTAGTTTCTGTAGCATCCAGAAGCTCATCTAGAGGAATCAACTTACGTGGTCGACCTCCTGATGAGCAAGACGGCCGTTGTTCTGGAGGATGTTGTAGTCAGAGGCACCTGTCGCCTTGGCAATCTTCTTGAGAACAGGCTAAGCGAATTATCAGTGGTTGATATTCGTGTTCTACATCCGGACTCACTTACCAGAACCTCGCTGAGCTGATCGTCGGGAATATCTGCCAGCTTAGCGCCGTGATGCTTGGGAATTACAAGCTGTACGGTGTCAGTGGGTTCATGACGTGTGGTGCATATAGAACATACTGCGTGACCTTGGCTAAGAGGACCAATGTCTAGGAAAGCGAGGGTCTTGTCGCTCTCGAAGAGCTTGAAAGAGGGAATTTCACCTGAAATTGACACGAAAGTCAGTCATGACAATTATGATGCTTGAAATGGCGATAAAAAAAGCTCATGATGGACATCCTCGACATACTCTCTCCCCTCTCTTTCTCCCCGCACACACGACCCTCTCACTCCGTCATGTTCCGAAGCTCCTCGTTTCTTTCTTACCCTTGATGATGCGACAGAAAATGCAGGCCATTATGTGTTGAATTTAAAACTTTAACAGGCTATGGAAAATGTGAATGTAGAAGAAAGAAGATAGAAGTCCAGTTGTGAGTTAAAGATGATGAGCAGAGTACATGAGGTAATAATATGGAGCTTCAGGGCAGAGCTCCATTTAGCGGAGGTGGTTAGATGTAATTGGCTTATAAGCCTTGAGTCTAAGGGTATATATTTCATAATTAAACAGTCTTCTTTCGGAGTGGGACCTCCCATCGAACTCACCTCTTGCCTTTTACCAGATGTGACCGTGGGATTGGCCCAACAGACTCCATTCATCTAATCTTTGGAAACCATTCGTCTAGAGACTCTAGATTCGAATTTTGATTTTTATCATTTTAAGTATCTTTTTGAGCATCGATATGCACAATGATATATCGTAGTTCCTTTTTAGTAATTTTTCAAAGCTAGTTAATGTGTTTTTTTTCCCTTCCTCAGTTTGTTGAACCGCTTGCTTGCATCTACAATCCTTGTGTGGCTGGGTTCCAAGTGAAGCGTTGGTTTTTACGTCATTTTCTCCCTGGCGGGGTTACCTCAGCCCCTCCAACCCAAGTAGGCTTGCCTGTGCTTTGCTGTGTTCCTGGGGCTCCCCAAGGCATACCCATGACCTGTTGCTCATCGCCCACTTTCAGGCGCCTATTTTCTACCTTGTATCGCTCTTTGCCAAGTTTCTTTTTTATGGTAAATACCAATCAGCTGTCGCATCAAACTTGACCCTTTACAAACTATCTACATAATACAATCCTCATCGCCGTCCGATCCATACCTCTACTACCTCCCTCTCGACCTTGCGACAACAGCTCAAGTTACGCACGATATACCAGTTTCCTCTCTACACAAAATGTCTGAGTTTATCAGCACACCTCTATTCGGCGGCGCGGTCACCTGCGACTTGCCCACCAAGTTTGCCGACGTCAGGTTTGCGCTCCACCACCTTTGCGACCAGTTCTTGGTCTTGTACTGACTCTGTCCCGCTGCAGTAAACTGCGACAAGTGCCCGATAACCAAGAAGTCTGGATCGATCAAGATGGTTTTACTAGTATCATATTCGACATCACCGAGCGTGTTGGAGGCTCAGGCTCAGGCCCCGAGGTTGATGGCCGTGCCATGACGACGCATCTCGAAGACATGGTCGGATCAGATATCGATACTGTCAAGATCTGGAACACAGCCGAGACTGAGTTTACAAAACTAGAGTGCGTTATACGATTATCATCTGAACGAATGAAACTTTACTGACTCTATACAGACCCGGCACGCCTGCCTACACGCTTATTGCCACACAGACCCCTCATGTTAGCAAGGCTCGCGATACAACATCTGCGCCCGACTTTACCGCTATCATCATGACGCTTCTGCGACTCGAGAAGGCCAAGACGGATATTCTTATCACAATCAACGTGCCGCATATCAAAGGAGAATACGACGAATCTGAAGTTGATCTTGAGCTAGGTCGTCAGGGCAAGCTGATTGGTGATGCTGTCGAGTACTCAGCCAGTATCTGGTCAACATTTAAGATCAAGGACTGGGGTCTGTTTGGCAGTTCTTAGGGGTTCACCTTCTGTTGAATATGAATGAAAGAGGGCACACTGGGCTAGAAGGATAAGGAATGGGAAGTGTTGGATATCCCGAGATGACTACCACGACTGATGACACATTTTCTTTGTGGATGAATGGAATGGATGCAACAGATAACACTTTTTTTTGAATGTGCAAAAGACACACTTCGGATCTTTCAACTGTCAGTGCCAACTTGTATTAACGTATGGTGAGAGTTATAGACTCGGACCAACGGTAAAACAGAGCATTTGATATGTATGCCTCGTAGAAGAGCAAAGATTTGCGTTCGTTCAGAGCAATATAATCAGCACCAGCTTTGAAATTCGTTTCACTGAAATCCTTAGTGAATTCGAGAACTTCATAGCAAGTATAATTCTTTGCCTCGACAAGCCGGTTGGTGATGAGTACAGACACCCACCGACCCCCATGGTGACAGTATTATTGAGTCAGAAAGCTGCTGTAACAACACCTTGATAAAGAATGGATGTCTCAGATACATGTTGGCAATATGCTGCTTGGGGTAGTCTTTTATTATGTTGCAAGGTATGCTGATGCATCTCTAGAACCATACAATATGCCATGCTAACACGCTGGGTATCAATCCAAATCCCCCCTCTCTATGCCTAGCTCTCAATAGTCAAATCAACCATCTTCTCAGCAACATTGTCAACCCCCAACTTGCTGGGCCCTTTAGTCCCTGTCTTGCCGCCCTCTTGCTTCGCCCACTTCTCGGCAATGAGCTTCATCACCACCTTCTGGGGACTACCGGGATTCTCTCCTCTTACAACCGCCATCTGCTCCTTGACAAACACCTGGTACCGGCTTGGAGCCTTACCCGCTGCTGCCCCTCTTGGGACTGGCCTGATTTGCTTCAAGAGTCCCTTACAGCTTCCACATCGGTGTCGCTGCGGATCAATGCTCTTCGAATGCCGCTTGAACTCGGTTCCACACTCTTCACATTCCCATACGTACTTGAAGTCGATGTCGTAACTGTGCTTGGTCGTGACTTCGATGCCTCGGTTACCGAATGCAGCTGAGCACTTCGCTGCCCAAGCCTTAAACTCGCGGCCGTGGGGGTTCGTCGTTATACCACTGATCATGAAGTTGGCCAGATGGCAGAACTCGTGCGCCAAAACGTTACGAAGACGATGTTCATCATCAATCACCTTATCTGCGAGCTCAATTGATGCATGGTGCTTGTACGTCACACCGAGCTCAGCACCGTCAGCCTTGCGCGTTGTGCGAGTTGTCTCGCGGCGCCAGCTTGCTCGACCGGCAGTGGTGTTGAGCGCTTTTGTCCACACCAGCTTGACTCCGCCAGTAGACTCGGCAAGTTCGGCAATTTTTCCCTGAGTAATCTTGTGGTCGAGTTCGACAAGGAAACTCTCAGCCAACGCATGCTTCCTGGCGGCGAAGGATTTCTTGGTCTCTTTCTTGGGCTCCTTTTGGGGACTTGCCTTTCTAGGACTCTTCGTCACAGGAGGGAGTAAAAGCTTGCGGGGCGAGTGTTGGTCATTCCAGTCGTTGACGAAATCCTGGTTCCAAAAAGCATCCATACTTGGACCATGAGGTGTCTTGGGGATCAGAATCTTCTTGCTCGGGGACAAGAGTCCTTTGGGCTTCGATGTTTTTGTCGGGGTACTTGGAGGCGTGGTAAACTGATCATCCTTTGATACATTGCTATCCTCATCAGAAAAGTCTTGTAGTTGAAGCCGTAGCTTGGATAAGGTTTCTGCCAGGTCCGAGGCTGTGGTTGTGCTTGAAGCATCTCGCTTGCTTCGACTAGTCTTCCGAGGCGCGATAGCTTCCTTACTCGGCACAGCATTCTTCATGGCTTCGCTGTCCTTCTCACTCTTCGTGCCTGTAGCCCTGTTGAGTAGCTTTGAAGTGAGAACGGGAATATCCTTGATCGGCGGTACACAGTCCCGTATGCTAGTAGTTCTTTGTCGTTGGTTGCTAGGCTGTCTTGCCCCATTTGTCTTTGGGAGATTGTGCGAATCCTTCAGCCAGTCTGGCTCTGAGGCAGAATCAGAAGAGTCCTCGTCTGCAGTTTGATATATGCTGGGTTCCTCGACTCCGTCATCCTGCTGGTTCACCTCGGTATCTGATTCGCTATCAATCTCCTTTGCAAATAATAATGCCTTTGATTTCGGTGCCAGGTTGATTGGGGGGGTTCGCATCTTGCTCTCCAGGCTAGGCATTGTGACCGTACTTATTTTGGCTGTTTGAAGTCGCTGTACCCTCGTCTGCAATGTGTCTTTCTCAGAATCATAGTCCTTGTTGCTCTCATCGTCAGAATCCTCAACAATTCTTTGCCGACCCCTCCTGCGTGGCTGTCGACGAGAGTGAGGCGCATCATCTTCACAATCAGATTGAAAGCTAGACCCAGATTCCGATCTATACTGAAATGAGAGACTGTCGTGTGGGGTTGTCTCTCTAGAGGGCTGACTCCCAGAGCCCGAATCTCTTGCTCTGCTGCCCCGGCTGCCTCGTGAATTGTCTTGCTCTTCCGAATTCCATTTTTGAAATAGAGGATTGATTGTAGGCTGACTTCTCTCTCCAAGACGGCGCACTCGACGAATTTCGGGGTTCACTGCAGTCTTTGAAGTACGAGGCCTGGTGGTTGTAGCCGCTGGCTTGGTCGTGTTTCTAGTTGTTCGGGTACTGGGTTTCTGAAGCAGCGTCTTCAGGTCGGGAAGATCGTCGTCGCTGGAGAAACATATTTCTGCAAGCCTCGCCATTTTGGATGTACAAAAGCTGGAGTGGGATAGGAGAGGCCTGGAGGTAACCGCCTATAACATCGACCGGTCGTGAGGGTGTGTGTCGAGTTGCTAATGGCATGTAAATAGATAAAGTAAGGCTTCTAGTTAGATGGTGTTGGCATAGGCATGTGGTGACCTGGGAACAAAATCCGTTATGGCAGAAACAGTTTAGTTAGTATGCGGGTTGATCACAGGAGAAACTTGAATTTTCTACGAGGTCTACATGGTTTTGAAGTGTTCGATTGAAAGTCAAGAGACTTAACGTTGCCAGAGCAACAGACCCATATTAGAATGTGGCATCGCGAGCTCACGTGATACTCACTTCAGCATGCTGCAAATAAAACCTGCATAAATGATAGAACTGAGACATGAGCTCAAAGCAAACTACAGAGGATGATCAGAAATTGCTGTAGATACGAGACAATCTTCATACCAGCAAGCATTAGGTATGTGCCAAATATTTCTAACCAAATTCTAGAACATGAGGATTGTCAAATTAACTGAAAACCGAACGCATTCTTCTCGAACTACCCGGGACAGAATCTCAAGCCGGGAGCAGGTTTTTGACATGCTTATTTTTAGATGTGTTCAGACCTTGGCGAACATCTTTTGCTAGGAGTAGAGTAGTCGATATGCATTGGTCAAACCCCTGAGTGAGGTAGCCAAACACCCATGTCTTGCCACGCATGCAACATTCACAGTGGCCCAGAATTGCACATTTACGTCTGCAGAGCAGTTTGAGATGAGGACAAGGTCGAGAGAATGAGATAGCACATGACGTAGAGAATCCATCGTCAAGCACATCAAAATACACATAGATACACAGTCGAGCCATGGCGGCGATTGTCTGGAAATCAGCGCAGCAAGATAAAAAAAGAATGCCGCATCCATCCTCGGGCACTCTGGAGCGAGTGGGAACTGGTCAAAAAGGAGGCGACCATTTTAGACTTTTAGAGTCCCCGCCAGCAGTTTGTGCTTATCAATTGCGTGCAGGCTATCATTTGAGTCAACGGGCAGGGTAATCCATTGGTACTGACAGTAAGTAACCTACAGCAAGGGTTGGCATTCTTTTGCCTGATACGTTGCAGATCAACGATTAAGAACTATCGTCGGCATGAATAGCTTGGAATCATGCTATTACAAGTCATTCCGCATTTAACTGGCTGCTGCTAGTCAGCGGGTGGTATTCCGGCAGCTTATCTGACAAGACAACTTTCGAAGTAAATATCCGTTCAAATTCTCAGCTCCAACCGAGCCGAGTCGCATCGAGAGACGTTGTCTTCTAGCGTTGTGGATATGGGACCAGGTTGAGGCTGGGAGATTGGGTTAAACAGAAAAGCGCGAGGCTTGTAGGGAGCCCTCTGACTAGATACCTAGGTACTGTAGCTATGTATGTACCATTAGAATTGAAGGGGGGGGGATCGATGATCCATGTGGGATCATGTTTGAGAAGCGAGCTACCGTAGGGGCAACGCATCAGAGAGGCCTCGTACAACATCATCATCGACTGTCATTGTGCTGCTGAGGAGAAAACTATCATAGTAGTAGTAGTAGTAGTAGTAGTAGTAGTAGTGGTCATTTTTTACTATCCTACCAGTGAGTGTCTTTCAACATCACAATCCAAAATGCAGCATATGTTCCTGCATAACGGATGCTTCTGCTCCTTATTTGCAACGCATGCTTATCAAGCGCCCCTCTTTCTGCTCCGTAATCACCGATTGAACAATCGAGATTGCATCTTTAAGGCTGAAACAACTTTAATGACAGTCACATTCATAGCATCGTAGAAGCTTGGTCAGCAGTTGGTCCCAAGTGCCGGTTTTCATTTCAAAGTATACATACGTGGATAATTGGATGGGGATCAAGCATGGGTTTGCTGAAAGCCTCGTGTGCAATCCTATCATTCGAATAGGTCTGACGGAACCAGCTACTTAGTAGTAGGCTTCCCGATGTGACCGCCGCCGTAAACGGGAACCAGCAGCTTGCAGGGTAACCAAATGCGTGTAGTTTAATAGCTAGCTTGGAACAACCAGCTCTAAACTTCAAGGCGGTTGAGTCTGCAGATGTGCATATGCAACCTGCCTTGATATCGTGCTCGAAAAATTAACAAGTTTAGCTATTGGTTGATTTAGCTTCAGGTAATTGACCGCAACCTAAAGATATCGATTCGAGGCAAATTTTACGCTTTAGCTACGCACGCTTCTCATCATCAATGATCAGCATGTACGAGTGAATGAAGCAAACTGCCCTTCTTTACACCAACACTCTTGGCCATAGAAAGAAATTGTCTTGATCTTCGGATGTGCTGTTCAGGGG